>CAWUFW010000688.1:3504850-3787909 GCA_963921515.1 Calotriton arnoldi | reverse complement strand
CATGCAACATATCCGGGCATGACACAGTTGCATATACATGTCGCAATCACAGGGGCACATGGTGTACACAGGCAGTGCACGGCTGCCCATGGACAGTTTTACAGAAGTCACTACATGGTATCATTGCATGGGGAGTAAAACCCTGTTCAGAAGCACTGTCACTGCACCATACCTGTCCAGTGCAAGTCACTACACACTATGGGGGTGACAACTACTCAGTGAGCCTGCTAGCCAGTGGCGTGCAGACTCTCAGCCTTGCTAGTCAGACAAAATGCACATTCAGAAAGGCAGTGCACAGGACACTCACCTGCTCCCTGGTGTCCCATACAGATTGCTGTACTGTGGAAGTAGGCTGTCCAGCAGGGCCTGGTTCTCTTCAAGGCTGAAGGCTGGGGCTCTCTCCACAGTACGTGCCATTGCAGGGTCCAGAGGGGCAGAGACAGCAGCAGTGCAGTGGCAGATGTCGTCTTGGAGCATGTAGTGCAGGCAAGTGGGCTCTCAGGGGAACAGCCAGCAATATATATGTGCTGGAGAGGCAGATACTGTCCCTTGTGTCCAAAGTGATAGGTCCAAGTCGTTTGCATCTTCTGAATCTGGCCAATCCATGGAATAGCAGCACCAAAACATGCCCACAGCATCCTTCAAATCTTCAACTTCATGACATGATTTTGCAACATTGTTGTGGGTGACCAACTGATTTTCCAGCAATTGACTCGTTCGAAATTCGAAACGCGTCCGTTGCCAGGCAAGCCCATTGTCAATGGGTGCGCACCGATCGGTCCATTGCAGTTCAACGCGCACAGGGTACAACGCGTACCCGCACACATTGAAAGCAATGGGCCGGCCGGAGGCACCCGATCGGTCCATTGCAGTTCAACGCGCACAGGGGTACAACGCGTACCCGCACACATTGAAAGCAATGGGCCGGCCGGAGGCACCGATCGGTCCATTGCAGTTCAACGCGCACAGGGGTACAACGCGTACCCGACACATTGAAAGCAATGGGCCGGCCGGAGGCACCGATCGGTCCATTGCAGTACAACGCATCACTGTACATGTGACTGGCATATGTCAGCATGCCTGTCTCAGATGGACATATGCCAGCCACAGATAGCTCCCAGGAGTGAGGGGCACACCTACATCACGACAGCCTGTCCAAACCTTATCATAAGGCATGTAAGGCTGCATTTCCTATTGTGTGTATGTTGGTGTACATGTTGTCCTGTGGGTGTCACCTGTGGGCAGCCACCCCCAGGCTGTGCACGTGTTCATGGGGACAGGATCCTGGGTGTTACGTGTACGTGACCACTGTGATGTGCAACTGTTCATATCTGTGCATGTGCCATGGTCACATTTCACAGTGGTGTTTGTGTATGTCATGTCACATACCCCGTGAGTCCCATGTGGGACGGTATGTTTGAGCCAGGGTGTCCCAGTGGCACAATAGTGATGGACCTCCACAGTCTTTGTGCATGTAGTGTTTACAATGTCTCTGATTTCATGTGCACAATGGGAGACAGTCTCCACATCCACGTTGTGTGTGCATGGACTCTGATGTTGTGCGTGTGTGTCACAGACGTCCATGTCTGTCCTGCCGTGGCAAGTGGGGCCACTACCTGTGGGGGTCATGTTTGTTTTGCTGTGGTGTACACATGATACTCCATGTGATGCCAGTGTCCATGTGGCATTACAGGGTCCCTGGGAATGTACCTGTCGTTGAGCTGTGGTGCCTGGGGCACATCTGTCCTCACATGTCACTGTGGGGGGTGATTGTGACACGGCAGCAGGAGATGGGAACTGTGACACGGCATCATGATATCCAATGGGCCAACCTGGGACAAATTGATGCCACCTGTAGGACCGTGTTGACAGATGTTGGCCATGTATGTACCATACATGTCCTTCCGGTACTGCACACTTCATGTAGTTGTGCCTCATAATGATGTATGTTGGGATCTTGAGTGTGTTCAATGCCGCATATGTGGGGTGACTGACAATCTTGCTTACTTCTCCTCTGCACTGCAGGGCTCCTGCTGTCCATCGGCCATTCCCAGACCTGGCAACGATGGTGGAACGGGACAGCATCCGACGGTACCGCTTCACCAGGCAGCTGATTGAGGATTTGGCAGTGCAGTTGTCCCCACATTTGCAGCCTGGCCGGCCGTATCCTACAGCGCTGACCCCCAAGGTGAAGGTGATGGCAGCCCTACACTTCTTTGCCACCGGTACCTTCCAACATACTGTGGCGACTGCTGGTGGGATGTCACAGACCATGTTCAGCCGTGTGCTCCGCGATGTTTTGGCGGCAATGTTGCTCTTCCTGAACCGGTACATCTATTTCCCTAGACTGCGATGACTCACTGAAGTGAAGAGTGACTTTTATGCCCTGGGGAGGATGCCGCATGTCATTGGCTCCATTGATGGGACACATGTGGCTTTGGTACCACCACAGGCCCAGGAGCAGGCCTACAGGAACCGCAAGCACTACCACTCGGTCAATGCACTGGTGGTGTGTCTTGCAGACATGACCATCACACACGTGTGTGCCCGTTTCCCTGGTTCAGCACACGATGCCTTTGTGATGAGGAGTAGTCGCATCCCCAGGATGATGGCACAGATGCAGAACCAGCGTGCCTGGCTTGTCGGTGTGTACTGACTTTGTGCCATTGTGTGTGATCTGATCTGTAGTATTCCGCCCACTTTTCCAAGTCAGCTAATGTGCACTTGTCTGTCCGTAGGTGACTCGGGATACCCCAACATGCCGTGGTTGCTGACACCCCTCAGGAACCCTGTGACACCTGCCCAGATGCGCTACAATGAGGCACATGGTCGGACCAGGAGAGTGATTGAGCGGACCTTTGGTCTCCTGAAGAGCCGCTTCCGCTGCCTGGACAAGACCGGAGGGTCCCTCCCATATGCCCCTGCGAAAGTGTGCAAGATTATCATCGTCTGCTGCATGCTCCACAACCTGGCAGTGCGGAAGGAGTTGCCTCTCATCCAGGATGACGATGACCAACATCCGCCACCTGTGGAGGATCCTGGCCTGGACCACGATGCCAGTGACGATGATGATGATGGTGATGGTGATGGTGATGTCCGCACACAGCTCATCACCAACTTCTTTAGCTGAATGTGAGTATCCTGAGGTGTCATGTCAATGATGTGAGTTGGCATGATGTGTGGGTGGTGCTCTGGTGCTGTTGGAGTGTGTCCATGGGCTACTTGACTGGATGTGTGTTGCGATGTGTGGTGACAGGTGGGCTGTACTCCCCAACAGTGTTGACATGCTAACTTGGTTCTGGGTGGGTATCTTGTAACATGTATTGTGCATGAGTTTTGCTGTTCTGTCCTGTACTCCATTGCTTTTGACTGTGTGTCATTTCTGTCCTTCACAGGGTACTTTCAGATTCGTTTGGTCAACTGTGTCCACCGACGACGTGATTGCACATCCAGGCTGGTAGCTGTTGTGTCCCTACAGGTGATGTGCGCCACACCCATGGACTTCCTTCCGTCTACAGTTGTTGACTGTGTGCCCGCTGCCAGGTGGGGTTACCTTGCATCTGTAGTGGTTACGGCATGTTGCAACTGTGTAATAAACCTGTGCTTCACTTAGTGATGTGCGTTGTCTGTGGTCACACATTTGACTGCCATTTGCTTACTGCACCTGTGGGCTACTTGACTACAACTGGGAATGGGTGTGGTGTCTGTGCATTGCACCGTCTTCCCTGGCAACATCAGTGTAGGCAATGAGTCAGATGGCCTAGGTGTGTATGTGTCGTGTAGCCCTGGTGGTGTGTCTCCCTCATGTGTGTCACGTTGCCTGTACTCACATGCCTGTGTTGTCCTTGCTGTTGCAGTTCGCAAACACAGTGTAATTTTGCAGTTCATCATCCCCATAACAGCACCCACGTTGGAATCACGACAGAGGCAAGTATGGTGTATTAGTGTGTTTATTGTGATACATTTGTGTTAATAGTGCATAGGATGAGTTGTGCTGTACATGAATCTTGCAATCCCAAGTTCCTAGGTGAATTGAAAGTCCGGGTAGACAGGATCCCCAGTATCGGGGCCACAGTTGTCTGACACATTGGTCCAACTTGTACTCCCCATTCAATGTGTGGGAGTAGTGTTGCCGTCAACAGGGTGAACAGTCTGTGCACAAAGGCGAACATCCAGAACAGGTTCAGGCTTCCTGGGAGTTGCGCTTGGCCATCGGCCTCTCACTTTTCCCTCCTCGGACGACCCCTCTTCTTGGGGGGCCCTCAAGTGCAGGCTGCTGCGGTGCAGGGGACTCTCCGCCAGAGTCCTCCTCCCTCCCTGTGGCAGTTGCAGTTTGTTCGGCACCAGATGTTGTTGGCACACAGGGAGGTGTGGACTGGTTGCTGTTCATCTGGCGGAGGCATTGTAAAATGTCCCTGTGCACCGCCGTCATCTCATGCAGTGCATCCCACTTGGACTCCACGCGGGACATGTGTGAGTCCACACGGGACATGTGTGACTCCACGTGGGACATGTGGGAGTCCAAGCGGGCATAATGGGCAGCCTGCTGCTGTTTAATGTCTCTGAGGAGCCCCACTACCTGGCTGAGGTCTCCGGTGCTGGACTGGTACGCATCAGCTATGCGTACCAGTTGTGGGTCGTCATGCACACCAGCAACGTCTGCAAGCAGCGACCTCTGTCTCCCACCCCTCCCACCACCCCTGCTGACATGTGCAGTGTGTGCAGTGGCACGCACAGATAACCCTGGTCCACCTTGGGGGTTGGTGGTGGTGGTGGTGTCCATGGCCCCAGGTTGGTCCAGGGTCACTGTGCTGGTGTTGCTCCTTATTCTGTCCATG
This sequence comes from Calotriton arnoldi, assembly GCA_963921515.1. NCBI lineage: Eukaryota > Metazoa > Chordata > Amphibia > Caudata > Salamandridae > Calotriton > Calotriton arnoldi. The sequence goes on along the minus strand of CAWUFW010000688.1, from coordinate 3,783,071 downwards.
TCGGCAGGGATGGTATTCGTGGTGACAGTCGTTGTAGGGGTGGGTGCAGGGGGTGCAGCTGGTGGTCCTGCTGGTGCTGCAGCTGGTGGTCCTGCTGGTGCTGCATGTTGACTTGCACCGGATGTGCCAGGTTGTTCTTCATCGTCCGAGGAGGACAGAGGCTGTACGACGCCAGTGAGCTCGGCATCCTCTTGAGCCTGGGACTGGGACTCCTCAGCGTCTGCTGCTGTGTCCCCATCATCACCTGTTTTTGGGAGACACAAACAATGTATGTCATGTTTCTGCAGGCATCAATGGTTGACACACATGACAGTTGTGACTGTGCCTCTGGGTGCGGGCCTGTACATTGCATTGTCCTAAGTCGTCACAGTCGGGGGTTGATATCGGTGTGGCACATTGTCCTGCATTATTTGGGCATTTCTATGTATTTTCTGGGGTGTGAACATGGTCTGCATTGGTTCGTGTTTGGTTGACAGCCGGCCCTCCTTCCCACCCACCCAGCCAGTCAGTTATCCCACCATGGAACGTGCTTGCGTTGCAGGGAGTGGAAGTTGTCTCTCAGGATGTCAGTCAGTGGTGTCCTGCTGTTTGTTGGTGCACAGTTGGCAGCAGGGCCTTGTGCTCCCCACAGCAGTAGCCAGTGTCAGCCATCTTGTGAGTCCTTCTCCACTCCCTGTGATGTGAGCATGGTTCAGGGTGGTGTTGATGGGACAGTTGTGGGGGTGAGCTATGTCTGTGACTACGACTCCCATCATGCCATTGCCTCCACCCCACTTGCCAGCATTCCCATACTTACTTGCTTTTGTGTGGAGTTCAGTGTGTGTGGGTGTGAGGGCAATGGCAAGATGGCTGACAGTGGTGTCCTGCTGTTGGTTGGTGTGCAGTACCCAGCATGCCCTTGTGCTCCCCACGACACAGCAACAGTGTCAGACATCTTTGATGGGCCTTTCCACTCTCTGTGGGATGTGCATGCGTGAGTGTGAGCTTGCTGGGCCATGTGGTGGGGGATGTAGAGCTGTGACTACGACTCCCATCATGCTATTGCCTCCACCCCCTTCCCAGCATGCCCATGCTTCCTTCCTTTGACTCTGCTTCCCTGTGGGGTGGGCTGGCTGTGCTGACAGGATGGCTGGGAGTGTTGTCCTGGCAGTTGTTTGGCTAAGAGTCCCAAGAGTGTCCCTGTGCTTCACACAACATAACCCAGGGTGGTGGTGCTTTGTGGGATCTTGTGTTAGGATGGAGGGCATTGCATTCTACCAGGTGGGTACTGTGGAGTTTGTGTTGGGGGGTGTGTGAGGGGAGGTGCTGGTGACTATAGTCAGTGCTGCAAGTCCCCCTTCCCACCCAGCCAGCCAGATATCCCACCATGGAACGTGCTTGCATTGCAGGAGTGTAAGTTGTCTCTCAGGATGTCAGTCAGTGGTGTCCTGCTGTTTGTTGGTGCACAGTTGGCAGCAGGGCCTTGTGCTCCCCACAGCAGTTGCCAGTGTCAGCCATCTTGTGAGTCCTTCTCCACTCCCTGTGATGTGCGCATGGTTCATGGTGGTGTTGATGGGACAGTTGTGGGGGGGCAATATGTGTGACTGCGACTCCCATGATGCTATTGGCTACACTGACTTGGCCGGCATACACAGAATTCCTTCCTTTGAGTGGTCTTCACTGTGTGTTGGTGTTGTTGTGGTGGCTACATGTGTGGATGTGTTTGTTAGTTCAATTTGTGCCACTGCCTAGCTGTAGTTGTGGTTGTGTTTGTACATGTGTTGGCACAGTTGGATGTGACTTTTTTGATGGCATGTGTTGTGTTTCTCTGACTGACATACACATTTTGGGATGATTCTGTTCTGGTTGCTGTGTGATTGCTATGAGTGCATGGTTTGACTCTCCCCTTGACAGTGATGTGTGTGTGTTTTGTGGCAGTATATTGTGTACATTTGTTGTGTACTCACCAGGCTCTGGGATGTCCTCTAGTCCATATATGCTCACTGGCGGTAGGATGGCCCGCACCTTCTCCTCCCAGGGCCTGAGGTATATTGGCTTGGCAGGAGGGCCACTGCCGGTGTGTTGGCTGTTGATGTAGTCTTGCTTCAGCAGTTTCCGTACCCTCCTGCGCACGTCATACCACCTGTTCTGGATGTCGGTCTTTGTGCGCCGACATGGTGATTGGGCGTTCACCCTGTTGATGATCCTCTCCCACATCTTGGTTTTCTGCGACATGGGGGTCTGTTGGACCAATGTGCCAAACAGCTGTGGCTCTACCCTGAGGATCTCGTCTACCAGGACTTCCAATTCACAATCTAGGAACTTGTGATTCTTCTTGGGGGCATGGTGATGGGTGGTGATGGTGAGTGATGTGTGTGTTGGTGTGCAGGTGAGGGTGTGTGAGTGTGTGTTTTGCTGGGTGTATGTGAGGTAGGTATTTGTTGGTGTGCTGATGGTGTGTGGCTTGTGTGAGGGATGAGCTGTGGGTGTGTGGTTGCTTTCTCTTGGGTGCTGGCAGTGGAATGGCATTTGCAAAGGCTCATGGTAGTGATTTGTGTCCTTTATATAGGTGGAGTTGTGGGTGTGTCTTTGTTCTCTGTCCCCACCCCCAGTATTTATTGGCTTGGTAATTGCTTGTTTGGCCTTTTTTTGGGTGATTTTTCCTTTGTGCTGTTTGTGTATGTTGGAAACGTTCTTGTGACCGAGTCGGACCCTGCATTGGTCTCGTACGGTGTTCTCCGCTTCGTTCACGCTGTGTTTGTGCAGTTTTCTATGCTGCGTACGCGTCGGTCGCGGTGTATTGTGTTGCTTCGGCTCGGTTTTGTATGCGTGTCGGTCGTACGGCTTGTCCTCCGTCAGACTCGCTCGTGGTTTTCGCGCCTTGCATCGTACTTTGCGGTTTGGAGTTAGCGTGTACGTTTCGGTTGGATTTGTTCCGGGTGCGTGTCGGTCGGTTGGATTCGCGTGTTTTTCCGGCCGGATTGCTGTTTTCCGTGCGGCTCGGTCGGTCGACTTGTTTTCGGTACGTGTCGGTCGGATTTTTCGCGCCTTGCATCGTACTTGGCGTGTCGGGCGCCACGGGTACGTGTCGGTCGGTATTTTTTCCGGATCCGAGTCGGTCGGTGCTTTTTCCGGCCCGAATCGGAATCGGCCCCTTAGAGTCCCCCGGCCGGAGGGGTGCGAGAGGCAATGGCGCTTCCCCAGCCAGGCCTTACAGGACGAGGTTTTTCGTGCTGAGCTACAAGAGGCAATAGATGACTATTTTGTATTGAACATTGGCTCAGTTCAAACTTGGTCCACATTATGGGAGTAAGCAAAACAATGTGGACGAACCCACTGAGAAGAGAGTTGTCAAGACTCACTGTCGTAGTAAACAGTACCAAGGAACCATTAGGTTTTCTTAAAAGACCTTATGGGAGGCCTTCAAGGCCTATACCAGGGGGGTCTGCATCTCAAAACACGCTGGAATATTGAAAGATCTACGGAACACTCTCACTAATATTGAAACACAGTTAATGGCCTGTGGCCCCGCGGTGAGAAGGCAAGGAGACAGGGTCTGAGTGGAGAAGGCAGTGGTTTATTAGTTACTTCTCACAAGGGTTGTAAGGGGATTTGGATAACAAAAAAATATGTATAGTCTCTCTTCCTTCAGAGAGGGGGTGATTGGCCCGTCCTTGTTCTGGCAGCACAAAGGAGCTTCGCCGGTATCTGCTTCCTGGGTCCTTCCTCAGTATCCAGGCAGGCGACCCCAAAAGAAAACAGAAAGGCTCGTGAGGGACACGTTGTGGAATTGCGGGGAGAACTTGGGGTAAGGGAGTGAAGGAACAAACACCCGACCGACACCAGTGACGCCCTATCGCGCTCTCGGTTGGTGGCACAAGCGCTACTTAGGCACCGCAGGCTCTCAGGCTAGCCGTCCCCTCCACCCGGCTTCCCTTTCTCCCACGCGGCCCCCAGCTGGTCCCGTACCTTTTAAGCCACGACCCTCCTGGGCCGTGGCGGGCTTCCACGTGTTGCCGGTTTGGGTCCGGTTCCCTTCTTTCCTTGCTTCGGGGAGGCGGCGTCTCCGGCGGCACCCTTTCCTCTTCCTGCTCGGTCCTCGTCCTCGGTTTCCCTCCTGCTTCCACGTCGCCTCGAAGTCCTCCCAGTCCCGGTCCTATGTGGAAGGTCTGGAGTCCTGGTTCCGGCGTCTCCACTCCGCTCGCCTCCGTCCGTGGTTCTCCTCCCGAGTCCTTCCTCGCTTCCTCTTTACTGCCCGCAACAACAGCTGACCTCAACACGTGATCGGCCGGGGAGACCAGGGACAACCCCGCATTAAAGGGGCAGTGCGCTGCACTCGCCGGGCTCTGGAAAAAGAGGAGGGGACACGGTGACAGGTAAGGCGGCATCTCTCCGGTGTCGGAAGCCCCTGAGGAGGAGTCTCCAGGCGGCGCTCCGCCCCACACCCCCACCCCAGCCTGTTCACGATCGGGGAACAGGGGGAGCCGTGAAAGAAAGTCGGCGTTGCCGTTGTCAGACCCCTTGCGGTGACGAACCTCGAATGAGAAGGGCTGAAGAGCCAGGAACCAGCGTAGGACCCTCTGGTTGTTCCCCTTGTTCCGGCTCATCCAAAGGAGCGGGGCATGATCCGTATACAGGAGGAAATGGGAACCCTCCAGGTAGTACCTTAATTTGTCCACAGCCCATCTGATAGCGAGGCATTCCTTTTCAATGATGGGGTAGTGGCGTTCCCTGGGAAACAACTTACGGCTAAGAAAAAGGACGGGGTGTTCTACTCCCTCTGTTGAGACCTGAGATAGGACCGCCCCCAACCCGTTCTCGGAAGCATCGGTTTGGAGCACAAAGGGCCTAGTGTAATCAGGGGACCGGAGGATGGGACCTGAGGTGATAGCTGTCTTAAGATTCTGGAAGGCCTGTAGGTCTTCAGGAAGGGGATGCAAGAGTTGAGCGGGTTTTACGTTCTTTTTGAGGAGGTCCGTGAGAGGGGAGGACACCTCGGAATACTGGGGTATGAATCGGCGATAATAGCCGAGAAGGCCAAGAAAGGCCCTCACTTCCTTTTTCGTAGTGGGAAAAGGGGCCTGGCTAATCGCCCTTACCTTTTCTTCTTGGGGTGCAATGTGCCCATTGCCTAGTACATACCCTAGGTATTTCACTGTCTGAAAGCCAGCTCTTGACTTTCTTGCGTTGATATGAAGTCCAGCCTCTCTGAGAGCCTGGAGAACGAGATGACAGTGGTGGAGATGGGAGTCCCACGTGGGGCTGTAGATAACGATATCATCTATGTATGCCGATGAGTAGGCCCGGTGTTTCGCAAGTACACCGTCCATGAGACGCTGGAAGGTGGCAGGCGCCCAATGCAAGCCAAACGGTAAAACGGTGAACTCAAATAGTCCCGTAGGGGTGGAAAAAGCCGTTTTTTCTTGGTCACCGGGTCTCAGAGGCACCTGCCAATATCCTTTTGTCAGATCAAGGGTCGTTATATACTGCGCGTCACCAAGCCTCTCTATCAGTTCGTCCACACGTGGGAGGGGGTAGGAGTCGCACTTAGAGATCGCATTCACGGCCCTGAAGTCAATGCAAAACCGGACGGACCCGTCCGGTTTCGGAACCAATACGATCGGCGAGGACCACTCGCTCCGAGATGACCGTATGACCCCTAAGGCCAGCATACTTTGGACCTCTTTCTCGATGGCGTCTCGTCTGGCCGCCGGGATACGGTAGGGTTTCTGTTTTACGACCCGGCCAGGCTGGGTCGGTATGGAGTGTTCGGCCATGGTGGTATGACCTGGAAGGTCAGAGAACAAGGAAGCATACGGGATGAGTGTGGACTGGATGGTTCTTTGCTGCTCTTCTGTGAGTTCTGGATTGACTGTGAGAAGGGGTAAAGTGCTTTCTTCTCCTCTTGGGGGTTGCACGACGTGTAGGACCTTGGGAGGAGGACCCAGCCATTTCTTCAACAAGTTGATGTGATATAACTGGGTTCTCTTGGGGGTGACCTGCACCTGGTATGATGTGAGTCCTATCTTCTGTGTGATCCTAAAGGGGCCCTGCCATCCTGACTTTATTTTAGGTATGCTAGAGGGGGTGAGGACTAGTACCCAATCCCCTACAACCAAATGGCGCCATCTCTTCCCTCTGTTATAATAGGTCTGTTGTTTGATCTGGGCCCTCTCTAGGTTTTCATCCGCAAACTCTCGCAATTTCTGTAGGCGAGTACGCAAGTCCTGCGTATACTCAAGAAAGGACCTCGTCTCCTCCTCTTTTTCGTGTTCCCAGTATTCTTTTGTAATTTTGAGGAGACTACGGGGCTCCCGACCATACAACAACTGAAAGGGAGAACACCCTAAGCTCGACTGGGTTTGGCTTCTAACCACATATAGGGCAAGTGGGAGGAGCTTGTCCCATTCTCTCCCCTCTACCTTCAACAGTTTCTTCAAGGTAAGCTTCAGGGTGGCGTTGTACCGCTCGCAAAGGCCATCCATCTGTGGGTGATACACTGATGTTTTTATGTGTGATATGTCCAGGGCCTTACATACCTCGTGCATGACCTTGGAGACGAATGGGGTACCTTGGTCTGTGAGAATCTCACGTGGGAACCCCACTCGGGAGAACAGTTCCAGGAGCTTATCGCTGATGTTTTGACTGGTGGGGGCACGCAAGGGAAAAGCTTCTGGGTACCGGGTGGCATAGTCCACCACTACCAAAGCATAGAGGTTCCCTTTCTTGGTCCGGGGAAGGGGCCCTATAAGGTCCATGCCTATCCTCTCGAAGGGGACTCCGATGATAGGAAGGGGTTGTAATGGCACTGGAGGAGGTTTATATGGGTTCCCCTTTTGGCATATCTCGCACTCCTGACAAAACCGAGTAACATGCGCGAATATACCAGGCCAATAGAAAAAACGCAACAATATCTCTATGGTCTTCTGCGCGCCTCTATGGCCTGCCAGGAGGTGAGAGTGCGCAAAGAAAAGCACCTGGTTTCTGAACGCCTGAGGAACGACTAGTTGAGGTGTTTCCCCCTTTTTAGCGACTCTGTAGAGTAGGTCTTTCTTAATGAGGAATAGGGGATACACTGATCTCGGGGATGTAGGGTACCGTCTAGCGTGATCCCATGCGGGTTGGAGAGTGGGGTCATTGTGCTGGGCATAAAGAAAGCTCTTGTCGGAGAGCCAGGGCGCCTGGGTGAGGAGGGCTGGCCCTGGAGAGGGGGGGAATCCCCTATCATCAAGACTACTCTTCAGGAGGGTAAGAAAAGATGGGTTGTCCCGACCCAGTATTAGCTCTTCAGGAAGGGCAGGAAGGACCCCTAGGTTCGCCTCAAGAACCACCCCATTTGGAAGGGTGATAGGAAGGGACATCATAGGGTAATGCCGTACATCCCCATGTACACACCGAATAGGTACCTCTCGCCTTGGGTTAACGTTAGAAGGTGGTACAAGGGACTGGCGAATAACCGATTGGCCACAACCTGAGTCTAATAGGGCTTTTGCAGGTAACCCCCCACTAGTACACTTACATGGAAACTCGGTCCCATTTCCTCGGAGTATAGGATGGATCGTGGAAGGTACCCGATGTCCATTGGCTCCTCACCAGCTCTCCTTTTGGGGCAATTTCTGGCGATGTGACCCCAGTCGCCACATTCGAAGCATTGTGGTCCTCTCACAGGCAAGGGGTCTGGCCGGAACTGTCGCACTTTCAGGGGTTCCATACCGGTCTTCATTGACTTCCTTTCGGGTTTCAGTGGAGTAAGGGAGGGGCGTATGGGCTTGTCCGCGTCCCACGGTTGGGAACGCGGTTGTGCCCTGTAAAAGGAGGTGGCCATCTCTATGGCTTGTTCGCTTGTCAACCGTGTGTGTTGTTTCAGCCAACGCTGTATGGGGTAAGGTAAGGCTTCTAGGAATTGTTCCAGGAGGATCAGGGACATGATTTCCTCCTTAGTGCTCGTTTGGGGTTTTAAACACTTTTCTGCTGCTGATTTGAGCTTGTAGTATAGGGTCTTCGGGTTGTCTGCTGCCGTGCCCCTCTCCTTTCTAAATCGAACCCGATAAGCCTCAGCATCCATGCCGAGATGGTCTAGGATGACGTCCTTGATTTCCGAGTACGGGGTGTGTCCAGTGGCGTTGGCCACCTGGTATGCGGCTTGTGCTTCCCCGGTAAGAAGGGGAGCTAAGAAGAAGGGCCATTTGGCCTCTGGCCATCCCGCTGCGCGGGCTGCCCTCTCAAAGTTGAGGAGGAACGCATCCGGATCCTCCCCAGCACCATACTTCTGTAACGAGATATGGGGGCCTGACCCGGCACGGTTCTGTAGCTGGGCGGTCAGCTGTAGGCGGTCGTCCGCAACCCCTTCTAGCCTTTCCGCCTGGTTGGTCATTGTGTCCTTGAAAAGTTCCCTATCGGCCTGGGCTGAAGCCATCTGCTTCTCCACGGCCCACTCCAACTTCTCCTGGCCGCGGATGAGCTGCTGAATAAGATTTTCCATCTTCTCTGGAGGCGTTACAATCCCACTTCTGACACCATGTGTGGCCCCGCGGTGAGAAGGCAAGGAGACAGGGTCTGAGTGGAGAAGGCAGTGGTTTATTAGTTACTTCTCACAAGGGTTGTAAGGGGATTTGGATAACAAAAAATATGTATAGTCTCTCTTCCTTCAGAGAGGGGTGATTGGCCCGTCCTTGTTCTGGCAGCACAAAGGAGCTTCGCCGGTATCTGCTTCCTGGGTCCTTCCTCAGTATCCAGGCAGGCGACCCCAAAAGAAAACAGAAAGGCTCGTGAGGGACACGTTGTGGAATTGCGGGGAGAACTTGGGGTAAGGGAGTGAAGGAACAAACACCCGACCGACACCAGTGACGCCCTATCGCGCTCTCGGTTGGTGGCACAAGCGCTACTTAGGCACCGCAGGCTCTCAGGCTAGCCGTCCCCTCCACCCGGCTTCCCTTTCTCCCACGCGGCCCCCAGCTGGTCCCGTACCTTTTAAGCCACGACCCTCCTGGGCCGTGGCGGGCTTCCACGTGTTGCCGGTTTGGGTCCGGTTCCCTTCTTTCCTTGCTTCGGGGAGGCGGCGTCTCCGGCGGCACCCTTTCCTCTTCCTGCTCGGTCCTCGTCCTCGGTTTCCCTCCTGCTTCCACGTCGCCTCGAAGTCCTCCCAGTCCCGGTCCTATGTGGAAGGTCTGGAGTCCTGGTTCCGGCGTCTCCACTCCGCTCGCCTCCATCCGTGGTTCTCCTCCCGAGTCCTTCCTCGCTTCCTCTTTACTGCCCGCAACAACAGCTGACCTCAACACGTGATCGGCCGGGGAGACCAGGGACAACCCCGCATTAAAGGGGCAGTGCGCTGCACTCGCCGGGCTCTGGAAAAAGAGGAGGGGACACGGTGACAGGTAAGGCGGCATCTCTCCGGTGTCGGAAGCCCCTGAGGAGGAGTCTCCAGGCGGCGCTCCGCCACATGGCCCTTGACCGCGACCAGGCTAGTAGCCCAGACCACCCCGTAGAAGCCCGCTGCTTGACACTGCTGGCAGAATTTCAGGAGTCTGCTGCTCGAGAAGCCCACTACTTAAACAAGTATGCAGTGGCGCGGCGGTATGGCGAAGGAGACAGGCCGGGACGCACACTGGCGCGCCTCCTTAGACCCCCTACAAGTCGTGAGTACATTACCAGACTCTGCACAGAACAGAGCAATATAGTCCACGGGACTTCTGACATCGGTAACATATTCCTACATTATTACAAGTCTCTATACACGTCTCGGACGGGACACAACACTGATGCTCAAATGCCGTACTTAGAAGAAATAGCTTTGGTGTGGTTGGAAAAACCTTACCAAGAATTTTTTACCAAGAAATTGTTAGTGCCATTGACGCTGTAAATGGGTCGACTGCTCCGGGATTAGACGATTTCACTGGGGCTTTTTACAAGGCCTATAAAGATACACTTGCTCCCCACTTACTGGAAGTTTACAGCGAGGCCCTAGAACGGCAACTGCTGCCACCCACGCTACGGGAAGCCGTCATAATTCTGCTCCCTAAACCCGGTAAAGATCCACTTCAATTTGGCTCTTACAGGCCACTTTCTTTGTTAAACTTAGACTACAAGATATTAGCGAAAATGATAGCCTTGCGACTTGCACTTTTAATGGACAAAATAATTTCCCCTGTGCAATCGGGTTTTGTCCCCTGCCGTTCTACGGCATTAAATTTACGCACGATATTTGCAGTATTGCACAGGATAAGCCCTGAAGTCCCGGCAGCGGCCGTATTGCTTGATGCCGAAAAGGCGTTTGACTCCCTGGAGTGGCCCTTTTTCCTTGAAGTAATGCAACGGATGGGTATGCCGAAAGGGTTTTTAAGTCTCATTGCACTTTTATATACCTCACCAACAGCTAGACTCTGACTGAATGGTACCCTTTTTGCGCAGTTTCGGCTCTCTCGCGCACCCGGCAGGGTGCCTCCTGTCCCCACTCCTCTTTATCATTGCATTGGACCCCCTGGTCCGACACTTGCAGGAAAAACACTTACACAGAGGACTCCAATTTAGTACAGGCCCGTTACTTGTCTCCTTGTACGCGGACGATGCAGTCTTGTATGTCCGTCACCCTCAGGAGAATCTGGAACCTCTAATTAGAGAGATTATCTGATTTGGGGGATTTTCGGGCCTGTGAATAAACTGGGGCAAGTCGGAAATTTTCCCATTGACTCCTGCTACTGTCCGATGGGAGTGCCCCTTCCCGTTGACGTGGTGCGAGGACTCCACTAGGTATTTGGGCATACAGTTGCACAGAGCACAGGATCAGATCATACTGTTAAATTATGGCCCCGCACTCAATACTTTAGAACAACAGGTTGAGCGCTGGATAAAACTGCCCCTTTCATTGGCTGGGAGAGCGGCTCTCATTAAAATGGTAGTGCTCCCCAAATTTTTATACTTGTTCCATAATATACCCATCCCACTCCCCAATAGTTTTTTTCGTACGATACGGTCCCATTTGATCAGACTGGTTTGGGGGGGGGGGGCGCAGAGCCAGGATAAATTGGGATACTTTAACCCTCCCATACGAGCGGGGTGGCCTGGGAGTCCCTAATTTCCAGGTGTATTATCTGGTTGCACAATGCAGTTTTGCGCACTCCTGGTATCATCCAGATGCCAGGATACCATATTCTAGGCCGGAAGCCGACTTGGTGCTTCCCACTCCACTCAAAATGATTCTCCCAACAGGGTATCCTAGAGACCCCAGCGACTTGCAAACGATCTCCACCACTAGCTGGGCATGGCTAAAATTGGCTAAGATCACTGGCCACCGATCATTATACGCTTCTAATCTCCCAGCAATTAACAGTCTATGGTTACCCATCACGGCCGAAAAACTTGTGCAACGGACACTGACTACATTTTCCTTAGAAACAACTGGGGACTTGTTTCCGGGAGGCCACATCTTCTCAAGCACGGAGGAGGATCGTTTCACTGCAGCGTCCTTAATGGACCACTTCGTCCTCAATAGACTTCGCTGTGCTCTTAGGGCAAAGATCCCGGATTTCCCATTGGAACCTACCCCCTTTCCACCTTTGGCCCTTTTGATTGCCAATGAGGATGGAGCTCACATCATATCAAAGTTGTATAAAGCCACTATGGCGTTGCTCCCATGCAGAGATCGAAAGATGCGCGAGGCCTGGGAACACGAACTGGGGCATGACATAGATGACGATCAATGGGCCTACTGTTGTACACAGACCAAAGAAATTTCCATGAATAGTAAGCATAAACTCTTACACTTTAAATTCTTATGGCGGGCATACATGTCCCCTGCAAAGATCCATGCTATTGATCCCACACGCCCACACACGTCCAAAATGCGGATCATAATATGCAGACTTTGCCCACATGACAAGGACGTGTACTAAACTGTGTGGCTATTGAAAATCAATTCATGTGATATTGTCGAAGAAGGTCACTCTTGACCCGGTCCCCCTCCCAGAGGTGGCATTAATGGGATATGTTCAGAATGTTCCCAAGACAGTCCGCAGATTTGTGGCCATAGCCTTGTTGTTGGCCAAACGTGAACTGGCGCTGAGATGGGGCAGTAGACAGGTTCCAAAAACTAAAGCCTGGATGAATAGTCTTATATATTGCAAAAACCAACGCTGATTTGTTCCCCACTACATTGCCCTCGAGGGCCAGCCCAAAGGATATTTGGGGCCCCTTAAAAAATGATTTACTCGTGCAGAGCCAGGAGGAGTCCTCCCAGCCACATGATGGGATTGTCCCGGCGGGTGTGGGGTGAGACCGATGTGGTACTATGGGATATGCTTAGCTCTAGGAGTATGTTCAGTGCAGGTTGCGGCACCATATGTCAGTGGCCCTTCACTCGGGTCACGCTGGTTGCTCTGTCCATACACATATGCTCTCAAATGTTATTTGACTGGAATGCTATCAGTCCTGATTGTAATCAATGCCTAACTAAAATGAGTGTCTGTTGCAGATGTTGTTCATGTCTATTTAAAATGGTAAATAAAGTAAAAAAAATAAATAAAAAAAGGGGGGTACTTTAAAAGGTGTTGGTTGTTCTCTGGTTGCCTCTCCAGTCTTCAAATGTTGCTGCCAAGGGAAGGAACTTCTATATTTATTGTGAAACTTGAGACCCATCAAGTGTCAAACAGGAAACCCAGTTGCTTACAATCACTTCAGGAAAAATACCTCAGATCATCAATATTCTAAAGATGATTCAGGGGGAACAGACCATAAGTGAGGCAGGAAGGGGGATATAGACCAGGGCAAGGAGGAGAAAGATCAAAGGAAGAGAAGGGTAACAAGGAAGCTAATCATAGCAGTGTCGTTAGTTGTTGTGACTTTCCATTTTGTTCCATTCACAATCACTTAATCGTCCCTGACATTTGTTGTTTTTCTCTTCTCAATTCCTCTGCGTTAGGTTCCCTCTAGTTCCTCATTTTGGTTGTCGTGCTTGATAGCCTTGGGAATCTTCTCTTATCTTCCCCCACTCCTGGCTGGTTTGCAGTGGCATCCTGGTACTCCCATCTGGTGTGCTGGTCTTTGGGAGACTCAGTTTTATTTATTAAAACGCACAGTTAATTAAAACCATTGCACTTAGGGCATACATAAAACCATTTAGATAAAACCTTGTCGGGACAAAAGCATAAACAGTTACCCAAGATGTTAAAAATAGCAGTTTTAATGGATAAAGATGTAGTGCAAGATGTTACAGTGATAAATTGCGTGTTGTGATGCATTGTCTGTAGGATAGAAAGTTCAGCAGTTGAGCTTAAGCTGCCAGTAAGTGTTAAAGTGGTGGTGCAACACAGGTGTAAAAGTAAGACGTGTGCAGAGCTTCATCAAGGAGCTTGAGTAGCCAAGGAAGTCATAGCTTCAGTTAGCTGGTTGATTTTTTGATCAAGTCTGATCAGATATTTTGTGAGCCTGCAGCAGAACTGGAAGTCAGTTGAGTTAAAGCAAGCTATAATCACAGGCCTGCAGCAACGTAAGCCCCTCTTGATCCAAGCTGGTCTTAAAATGGTTCTTCAGTTTTTTATGTTTGTCTCGTATATACAGATTTGGTGAACCACAGTCTCTGGAGGTTTTCCACAGAGTCGACAAAGCTCCATTGCGCCGGTTCTCTTCCAAGGTGACAGGTGCAAAAGTGATGGAAGGCAGCTCAGGCGGTAGGTTAGGAATGATGTTTAAATCTGGGCTTTGATGCCGGTGCCCAAGTATGGTTGCGGTGCTAGCTTGGCATAAGATGCCATTATGAGCCAGGTGTGGCGCCTCAATGCAAATGCATCTTTGTCTGCCAGTAGCGAGATTGCTTTGACTGTCTTATTTACCAAAGCTTTGATTTGAGAGAAGGTGGAGGTTGTCTCCCATTAGTCTGCAAGGCCAAGGGCTGCTAAAGAGTTGTTGAAGTAGTCTCTAGCCAGAGAGTGGGCTCTGCTGGTGAATTCTGCCCGGAGATGTACATTCAGGGTCCCACTGTTGGCCTGGTTTAGCTTGAAGCAGAGTTTGATGAAAGCACCTTGCCTTGCTATCGATTGCTTAACTAGACCAAATTCAAGATGCAGCTGGGCTGGGGACAAGTGTCCCGGCAGGGAGTAGACTGACTTGAAGAGTTTGATGATGGCTTTATCTAAGTGTACAGCGTCTCTACCCCTTAAGGCTTTACGTACGTAGGAGATGGTTGGAACCAATTAATCCTGGATTATTTTCAGAAGGGGGAGATAGGTGGAGAATACTATGGCTGCTTTTATGCGCCTGAAGGCTACCATGAGAGCTGTTGATTTATGGCGCATAAGCTCCAGATGCTGTTTGAAGGAGCCGTGTCTGTCGAGAAGCATGCCCAAGTACTTGTACCTCTTAACTCCTCTACACTGTCCAAGCGCCACTGATGAGGGCTACACACTAGTTTTCCCAGAGTCATTATTTTGGACTCCTTTAGATTAATTTCCATTGCATTGGCTGCGGAATATAAGGCTGTGGTGCACAAAAGCCTTTGATGCCGGTTCTTGGGTGCACAGACAAAATATCGAGTTTTTTATTTCGAAGTACAAGAATATTGAGTTGTAAATATCGAGGTACAAGAATATCGACAGCAAGAATATCGTGGACCAGAATATCAATCAATCAATCAATCATGTCACTTATAAAGCGCACTACATACCCGCGAGGGTCTCAAGGCGCTGGGGGAAGAGGGGGGTGGTGCTGCTACTGATCGAAGAGCCAGGTCTTGAGGAGTCTTCTGAAGGCCAGTAGGTCTTGGGTCTGTCGGAGGTTGGTGGGGAGGGTGTTCCAGGTCTTGGCGGCGAGGTGGGAGAAGGATCTGCCGCCGGCGGTCGTTTTCCGGATGCGGGGGACTGTGGCGAGGGCGAGGCTGGTCGAGCGGAGCTGGCGGGTGGGGGTGTAGAAGCTGAGTCGTCTGTTGAGGTAGGCTGGTCCGGAGTTGTGGAGTGCTTTGTGTGCGTGGGTGAGGAGCTTGAAGGTTATCCTCTTGTTGACAGGGAGCCAGTGCAGGTCTCTCAGGTGGGGTGTGATGTGGCTGCGTCGGGAATGTCGAGGATAAGACGTGCAGAGGCGTTCTGGATGCGTTGCAGCCGTCTCAGGAGCTTAGCCGTCGTTCCTGCGTAGAGGGCGTTTCCGTAGTCTAGCCTGCTGGTGACGAGGGCCTGGGTGACTGTTTTTCTTGTTTCGGTGGGGATCCACTTGAAGATCCTGCGGAGCATTCGGAGGATGTTGAAGCAGGATGAGGAAACGGCGTTGACCTGCTTAGTCATGGAGAGGGTGGGGTCGAGGATGACCCCTAGGTTGCGTACGTGGTCGGTGGGTGGCGGGGCTGTTCCCAGTGATGTTGGCCACCAGGAGTCGTCCCAGGCTGAAGGGTTGGAACCAAGGATGAGGACCTCCGTCTTGTCCGAGTTCAGCTTCAGGCGGCTGGTCCTCATCCATTCGGCGACGGCCTTCATTCCTTCGTGGAGGTGGGCTTTGGCGGTGTGAGGGTCTTTGGTGAGGGAGAGGATCAGCTGGGTGTCGTCGGCGTAGGAGATGATGTTGAGGTTGTGCTGTCGGGCGACGTGGGCGAGGGGTGCCATGTAGATGTTGAACAGCGTTGGGCTGAGGGAGGAGCCTTGGGGTACGCCGCAGATGATCTTGGTGGCCTTGGATCGGAAGGGGCGAGGCGGACGCTTTGTGTTCTGCCGGAAAGGAAGGATGTGGTCCAGTCCAGGGCCTTCTCTTGGATCCCGGCGTCGTGAAGGCGTGTTCGTAGTATGTGGTGGCAGACTGTGTCGAAGGCGGCTGATAGGTCCAGGAGGATGAGGGCTGCTGTTTCTCCGTTGTCTAGCAGGGTCCTGATGTCATCGGTGGCGGCGATGAGGGCGGTTTCGGTGCTGTGGTTACTGCGGAAGCCGGACTGGGAAGGGTCCAAAATGTTGTTCTCCTCGAGGTAGCGGGTCAGTTGTTTGTTGACGATTTTCTCGGTGACCTTCGCGGGGAACGGGAGCAGAGAGATGGGTCGGAAGTTCTTGAGGTCCTTGGGGTCTGCCTTGGGTTTCTTGAGTAAGGCGGTGATCTCGGCGTGCTTCCAGCTTTCCGGGAAGGTTGCTGTCTCGAAGGAGATGTTGATTATTTTCCGGAGATGGGGCGCGATGGCTGTACTGGCTTTGTTGAAGATGTGGTGAGGGCACGGGTCTAGCGGTGAACCGGAGTGGATGGTGTTCATGATCTCGCTGGTGTCCTGCGTCGTTGATGTTGGTCCAGGAGAGCAGGCGGTTGGTGGTTGTGGGGGCAGTGGTCTCGGTGGTTGCCGGGGCGGTCGTGGTGTTGAAGCTGTCGTGGATGTCGGCGATTTTGCGGTGGAAGAAGGTGGCCAGTGAGTCGCATAGGTCTCGCGACGGCTGGATGTCGTTGGTGTTGGAGCTGGGGTTGGAGAGTTCCTTCACGATGTTGAAGAGCTCTTTGCTGTTGTGTGCGTTGTTGTCTAGGCGGTCTTTGAGTGAGGCCCTTTTGGCGGATCTGATGAGGTGATGGTGACTGCGGGTGGCGCTCTTGTGGGCGGCGTAGCTGTCTGCTGTCCGTTCGTGGAGCCAGATCTTCTCCAGTTTTCGGCATGTTCGTTTGGAGGCCTGGAGGTCTTCGGTGAACCAGGTGGCTTTCTTGCTGGTGTGGCTGTTGGGCGGATTCTTGAGCGGGGCGAGGGTGTTGGCGCAGTCGTCGATCCACTGTCTGAGGTTGCGGGCGGCGGTGTCGGGGTCGGAGGGTTCGGCGGGTGGGCTCAGGGCGAGGGTTGTGGTTAGCTGGTCTTCCGTGACTCTGCTCCAGCAGCGGCGAGGCATTTGTTCGGTGCGGTGGTGCGTGGTGGGCTTCCTGTAGGTGAAGTGGATGCAGTGGTGGTCAGTCCAGTGGGGTTCGGAGGTGTGGTTGAAGGAGACGTGTGGGCTTGCGGAAAAGATGGAGTCTAGCGTGTGGCCGGCGGCGTGGGTGGGTGTAGTCACGAGCTGTCTGAGTCCGAGGGTGGCGAGGTTGTCGATCAGGGTGGTGGAGTTGGTGTCCTTGTTGTTCTCGAGGTGGAAGTTCAGGTCCCCGAGGAGGATGTAGTTCGTGGAGGCGATGGCGTGTGTGCTGACGAAGTCAGCGATGGAATCGCTGAACTGTGGTCGGGGTCCGGGGGTCTGTAGATGAGGGTTCCTCTGAGGGTGGTGTTGGGATCGGTGTGGATCTGGAAGTGCATGTGTTCGGCGGTGCTGAGGGTATCGTCGGTGTTGGTTGAGACTCTGAGGGTGTTCCTGTGGACGATGGCGATGCCTCCTCCGACTCCGTTGGTGCGGTCCCTGCGGGTGATCTTGTATCCGTCCGGGATGGCAATGGCGATGTCGGGGGCTGAAGCGGGATTCAGCCAGGTCTCCGTCAGGAATGCGACGTCTGGGGAGGTTGAGTCGAGAAGGTCCCAGAGTTCGATGGCGTGTTTGCGGGCGGAGCGGGTGTTGAGGAGGATGCATCTGAGGTAGTTGGGTTCTTTCCTGGGCGGTGGTTTGGCGGGGCGGGTGCTGGCGAAGCTGCAGTTCCGGCAGGAGAAGGGCCCTTGGGTGCGCTTCGGGGTGGCCTGGTAGCAGGCGTGATCTTTTCCGGGGTTGAGTGCGTGGAGGGTGCTGGCGTCGTATCGGCGTCTGTTGATGTGGCGGGCGCGGGGGATGCCCGGACCAGGGGGTCTGGCGCTGGGCGCAGTCACGGCGCGGACGGGCGCAGACAGGCTTGCCTTAGGCGCGCCTTTGGCGCGCCAGCGGCGCGGCCGCACAGCGGCCGCAATAAATGGGGAGGTGGGAGGGAGGAGCAGGGAATGGGGCAGCGAATGGGCAGTGAGGGGGCGGGGCCGCAGGGGCGCAGCAGCGGGAAACCGGCACAGAAGGGAAAACGAGCACAATCAGGGCATCAAGGGGGCACAGAAAGGAAAAAAACGAGCACAATCAGGGGCAGCAAGGGGGCACAGAAAGGAAAAACGAGCACAATCAGGGGCAGCAAGGGGGCACAGAAAGGAAAAACGAGCACAATCAGGGGCAGCAAGGGGGGCACAGAAAGGAAAAAACGAGCACAATCAGGGGCAGCAAGGGGGGCACAGAAAGGAAAAGCGAGCACAATCGGGGGCAGCAAGGGGGGCACAGAAAGGAAAAACGAGCACAATCAGGGGCAGCAAGGGGGCACAGAAAGGAAAAACGAGCACAATCAGGGGCAGCAAGGGGGCACAGAAAGGAAAAACGAGCACAATCAGGGGCAGCAGCAGGGCACACAGACGGAGCTGTGTGGTGGGGGAGCGACCTACCAGTCAAGGTCAGGGGTCGCTCTCTTCACCACGCAGCGGCCGCCATAAATGGGGAGGTGGGAGGGAGGAGCAGGGAATGGGGCAGCGAATGGGCAGTGAGGGGGCGGGGCCGCAGGCGCAGCGGCGGGAAACAGGCACAGAAGGGAAAACGAGCACAATCAGGGCATCAAGGGGGCACAGAAAGGGAAAAAACAAGAGCACAATCAGGGGCAGCAAGGGGGCACAGAAAGGAAAAACGAGCACAATCAGGGGCAGCAAGGGGGCACAGAAAGGAAAAACGAGCACAATCAGGGGCAGCAAGGGGGCACAGAAAGGAAAAACGAGCACAATCAGGGGCAGCAAGGGGGGCACAGAAAGGAAAACGAGCACAATCAGGGGCAGCAAGGGGGGCACAGAAAGGAAAAACGAGCACAATCAGGGGCAGCAAGGGGGCACAGAAAGGAAAAACGAGCACAATCAGGGGCAGCAAGGGGGCACAGAAAGGAAAAACGAGCACAATCGGGGGCAGCAAGGGGGGCACAGAAAGGAAAAACGAGCACAATCAGGGGCAGCAGCAGGGCACACAGACGGAGCTGTGTGGTGGGGGAGCGACCTACCAGTCAAGGTCAGGGGTATCGACAGTAAGGTAAGAAATATCGTTTTTTTAAATATCGAAGACAGTAATATCGTTTGTAAAAATATCGTTGTTAATAATATCGATGTTTATATTAGTGTTATGTATTTTAGTATGTATTTTGAATGTATGTGTTCTATATTTTTGTTTAAGTATTGTATGTATTTTTAAATATATGTATTACATTTTTAGAAGTTATGAATTTTTTTTAAAGTAAATTTTGCGTTTTAGTTCCGTAGCGGGTTGTGGGGTTATAGGGGAATAGGGTGGGAAGTAATTTAATTATAATAAATTTAATAATAATTTTTAGAAGTTATTAATTATTTTTAATAAAATTTTGCGTTTCTATTCCGTAGCGGGTTGTGGGTTTCTAGGGGAATAGGGTGGGAAGTAATTAAATTACAATTAATTTATTAATATTATTTATTAATTAATATTTATATATGTAATATTTTATATTGTTAATTGTGGTGATTAATTTTTTTAATCAAATAGTTATTAATTGGTTGTTAATTATTATTAATTATTTGTTAAATAAATTAATTATGTTATTTTTTTAGGAGCGGGTTGTGGGTTTATAGGGGAATAGGGTGGGAAGTAATGTAATTATATTTAATTAATTAATATTATTTATTACTTAATAATTATATATTTAATATTTTATATTGTTAATTGTGGTAATTCATTGTTTTATTAATTAGTTATTAATTGGTTGTTAATTATTAATTTATATTTGTTAAATAAATTAATTATGTTATTTTTTTAGGAGCGGGTTGTGGGTTTATACGGGAATAGGGTGGGAAGGAATTTAATTATAATTAATTAATTAATCATTTTTTATTAATTAATAATAAAGTATTTGTTTTTATATTGTTAAATGTGGTAAATAATTAATTATTAATTAGTTATTAATTGTTTGTTAATCATTAATAATTAATTGGTAAATGTGTAAATTGTGTTATTTTTTTAGGAGTGTGTTGTGTGTTGATAGGGGAGTAGGCTGGGAAGTAATTTAATTTTAATATATTTTTTTTATTTTTTTTTATTATAAAATGTATTTTAAGTTGTTTTATATTGTTAATTGTGTGAATTAAATTATTATTTATTGTTTTTAAATTACTTGTTAATTTTAATTAATTAATTCGATAATTATTACTTAATTATGTTAATAGTGTTATGTTTTAGAACATTGGTGGTGTCATTTATAGGGGAATATGGTGGGAGGCAAAAATGTTTTATTTTATTAATTTTTTGTTTACTAATTTTAATTATTTTGCTTGAGTGGGAATAGAAAATTATTCCCCTATGCAATCCAACACTTTCTCTACTGTTGCACTCACTGGAGTGGGAATAGTAATTTTTACCCCTACGCTATCCAACACTTTCCCTACTGTTACACTCACTGGAGTGGGAATAGTAAATTATTCCCCTCTGCTATCCAACACTTTCCCTACTGTTGCACTTGCTGGAGTGGGAATAGTAATTGTTACCCCTCCGCTATCCAACACTTTCCTTACGGCTGCACTTGCTGGAGTGGGAATAGTAATTGTTACCCCTCCGCTATCCAACACTTTCTCTACTGTTGCACTCCCTGGAGTAGGAATAGTAAATTATTCATCTCCGCTATCCAACACTTTCCCTACTGTTGCACTCGCTGGAGTGGGAATAGTAGTTGTTACCCCTCTGCTATCCAACACTTTCTCTACTGTTGCACTCCCTGGAGTAGGAATAGTAAATTATTCCTCTCCGCTATCCAACACTTTCCCTACTGTTGCACTTGCTGGAGTGGCAATAGTGATTGTTACCCCTCCGCTATCCAACCCTTTCCCTACTGTTGCACTCGCTGGACTGGGAATAGTAAATTATTTCCCTGCGCTACCCAACACTTTCCCTACTGTTGCACTCGCTGGAGTGGGAATAGTAATTGTTAACCCTCCGCTATTCAACACTTTCTCTACTGTTGCACTTGCTGGAGTTGTAATAGTAAGTGTTACCCCTACGCTATCCAACACTTTCCCTACTGTTGCACTCAGTGGAGTGGGAATAGTAAATTATTCCCTTACGCTATCCAACACTTTCCCTACTGTTGCACTACCTGGAGTGGAAATAGTAAATTATTCCCCTCCGCTATCCAACACTTTCTCTACTGTTGTACTTTGTGGAGTGGGAATAATAATTGTAACCCCTCCGCTATCCAACACTTTCCCTACTGTTGCACTCGCTGGAGTGAGAATAGTCATTTTTACCCCTACGCTATCCAACACTTTCCCTACTGTTGCACTCACTGGAGTGGGAATAGTAAATTATTCCCCTCCGCTATCCAACACTTTGCCTACTTTTGTACTTTGTGGAGTGGGAATAGTAATTGTTACCCCTCCGCTATCCAACACTTTCCCTACTGTTGTATTTGCTGGAGTGGGAATAGTAAATTATTCCCCTCCGCTATCCAACACTTTCCCTACTGTTGTACTTGCTGGAGTGGGAATAGTAAATTATTCCCCTCCGCTATCCAAAACTTTCCCTACTGTTGCACTCGCTGGAGTGGGAATAGTAATTTTTACCTGTCCACTATCCAACACTTTCCCTACTGTTGCACTCCCTGGAGTGGGAATAGTAATTTTATCCCCTCCGCTATCTAATATTTTCCCTACTATTGCTGTTAATGTAGTGTAAAATGTAATTGTAAAAGAATAAAAATATTTTAATATTTTAATTTATTATATCTATATATTTTTTTATTATTTTACTGATATATATATATATATATGTATGTATAATTTTCAATATGTTTCTAACATTTTATAATTTATTATAATAATTTTTTTATTAATATTAAGTAAATATATATTAAATTTTATATATATGTATGTTTAATTTTTTAACATTATATTTATTATTCCTAATTTTAAACATTTTATAATAATTATAACTAACTTTTTTTTAAATTATATGTATTATTTACTTTCTTTTATATTATTTTTTACACATTTCAAAAAAACTATATTTTTAACAACGATATTTTTTACAACTATATTTTTTTATCGATATTTTTGTACTTACCATGATGTAGATAGGATGTCGATATTATTGACTTCGATATTTAGGTGTCGATATTTTGGGACCTCGATATTGTGGTCATCGATATTCTGTCAGTGATCCCCGTTCTTGTTCGGCTGAGTAGCACTGTATCATCAGCGTACATCAAGCATGGTAGTAGGACCATGACCAGTTTTGGCCGGTGGGAATTAACCTGAGCTAAGCTGTGGGGGACTCGCCATAGTAACATCCACTACCAAACCCGGAAAGTTCACTTTGCTCATACTGTTACATAGTTCGATCAGGGTTATACCGTTTTCTTACCTGTGGTCTCCTGTTTGCCCTAGAGCTGGTGCAGTGAAGTACCATTCCACCCGCATCGAGGGTGTCCAATACTCTTCACAGTCTGTGATGATCCATCCATCCCCAGAGTGAGGTTCAGCCTGGTGTTTCTTTCTCACTGTTCGATTCCTACTGAAGGTGTGTTATCCAATTTTTCAAATTTATAGTGGTTCAATGACAGCCAGGGATTTCAGTGGGTCTTCTCAACAGGAACCTGACACGCTCCCATTATTTGGCGATGAGGAAATAAAAGGGAGCAGATTATGAGGATTTACACTGGGTCCTAGAGAAGTAGATAGTTAATGGGCAGCACCCTTGGTGGACATTGTTGTGCAGTATTGACATCCCAACACTATTTAAATGAATCCCCTTTTATTTAGGGATGTGGAGAACTCCAGATCACCATAGATTGTTGCTTATCAAGTCTACAATGGAGGAACCATCCCCTCAAAACATATTATCCATCCCTTGGACTCCACACTCCTATCAAAGAGAAAGGTAGGTGTAGGAGAGATGCTGATCAGTCTGAACATAGGACCCACAACCCCTGTGAAATGTCCCATACTGTGACTGTAATGTGTCACACATGTGCAAATCATGTTGATGTCAGTTTAAAGAACCAATCAGCTACGTAAGTGTCTGAGGAGTAAGACACAGTTGGAGAATCTGTCTGAGTTTGACGAGATCTCTCAAAAGATATAGAAGACTGAGCCATACATAGCCAAACAACAGATAAGGGGGCACTGCATATGTCTTGACTCACGCCCTTGCAGTGCATACAGAAAGAGCATAGCGCCAGTGGTGTAGTCTTTTGTATACATGGAATGTAACTTCTAGTACTAATCAATTATTTAATGGCAAACGACCATTGCATTGCTGACCATGCCCATGCCTCTCTTTACATATCATACAATTCAGGACACCTCTAAAAGTGTATTCTCCTAATCATGATGTGCATGCCATTACATCATTTCATGTTGATGCATGTTTTCCTTCTGCTAAAGTGGACCCACAACAACAGATGATGGAACACAACCCCTAGATGTCACTATGACACAGAACCACCCGTTGTCATGCCGCAATGATGACCATGATGTAGCTGCTGGAAGATGTTACTGAAGTACCACCACGGGTAACTACTGACAGCATGGGTCATGGGAACATCAATCAACCCATGGCCGCCTCTGCAAAGGCCAAAGACACAACCTGTAAGCCAACGCAGTCATTGTGCCCTTGACAAGGAAGATGAGATCCGACAGAATCACAGAGTCTCAAACCCATACAGCCAGGATCGTATACTGTGTGACTGCTGCCATTCATCCTGATCTCCAAGAAATCCAAACCAGCATGGAGCCCTTAAATGATCATGCAGAGAACATGAAGCACTATCTGACAGGCATAGATGACACCTTGATGGACATCAAGAAGGCCCTTCTGCACAATCCACAAGGCACTTATTGAGATGTCTGCAGGGCTGCATCAGTCTGCCTAGGATGCCACTGCGGAACTAATATGTGAGGTAAAAAAAGAATCCACAGGCTCCAGAGTGAAAGATGCCTACCTAACTACATGGATGTCATTTAGGGGTCCCCAGGGGTCGCAGTTGCAACCCCTAGCTTGCCCTTTGCTACCACTGGCACTGCCTTTGAGACCCCTGGCCTCAGAGGTGGCAAAATCAGTGACAAGAACGCATGGGTGTCACGCATTATCAGAGTCAGGCGCTAATCTTGTTTTCAGCTAATTTTTATCACATTAATAGTGAGTAATAGTTTATTATTCACTATTATTGTAACAAAAAGTGGAGCAGCAAGATCTGGACTTTCACTGGCATCTGAAATAAGAAAAATCAAATGGCTTTAAATGTATGTTGTGTGCATGCATGTGGGTGAGAGTGAGTTTGTGTGAGAGAGTGTGTATATGTGTGAGCATGTATGTTTGCATGTGAGATTGTGTGTGTGTGTGAAAATGAGTGAGCAAGTATAAGTCAGTCAGAGAGTGCGAACGAGTGATTCAGGGTGAGAGTGAGAGCAAGACAATAGGTGAAAATGAATGAGTGCAACTGAGCGCTAATGAGAGAATGAGGGTGAGTAAGTGAACCTGTGTTGTTATGCTTGCAAATCCGCTGTTGGGCCTGGCATGTGTCTTGGTGTATAGAAGCACCCTTGGCAAAATGTTGGCACTGGCATACTGGAGACAATACTTGTACATGGGATACCCTCAGCAAAATGCTAGTTTTACTGGAGGAAATCCTTGGCATAGGTAGCACCTGTTGCAAATTGCTGGTGATGGCACATTAGAGGAAATTCTTGACTTATGGGAAGACAACTGAGGCAATGTCATGGGGCCATCCATGACAAAATGTGGTCTACGACATATTAGACATAATTTTTGACATAAGGGGCATCCATAGTGCGAGGGAAGCAGTATTAGGAAAATTCTGGCACTGGCATATTGTATGTAATGTTTGGGCAAAAGGGTATACCATAACAAAATGCTGGTTCTAGCAATGGAGGTAATTTTTGACATAAGGGGGCACCCATAGGACATTTTAAAAGCATAATTGGGTGACCTTAGGGGGACTGTCAGGTTTCATTAGCTAGGCACGCCATGAAAGGCTTGAATATTAAGTGAGTGTTTTTTTCAGAACCTACGGCTGTTCTCCCCTAGAAGAATAAAGAATATTAATTGTGCAATTATTATGTAACTTCCGTAGTGTTAATTATTGTGATGTCATCAGGATAAGAGTTGTGTGACATCACTTCTTGGGACAATTCAGGGTCAAAGGTCATATGATGTCACTTCCTGTGACATCATTACGGTCAAAGGGTATGTGATGTCTCTTCCGCTACCCCTGTGATTTCGGTGAATCGACATCCATGCCTAACTAACTACATTTATATAGTGCATAAGGTTTTTAAGCACTGGTCAGCGACCTCTCAGAGACAAAAGTGTGAGAGCACTAAAGGATTTTTATGACAAGAATGGTTTTAAATTTCTCGGAAGGACTGCTCCATATTTAAGTTCATGGGAAAGCTAGTCCATGGTTTGGCGGCAAGAACAAAAAAGCAACATCCTCCCTTTGATGGCAGATTGAAAGGAGGAATTGCTAGAAGCAGATCATTAGAGATCCTTAAAGAACGGGTTGGGCATAGAATGAACTGCTGCAGCTAGACGGGCGGGTGCCAGGTTAGAGATGCATTTCAAAGCCTAGCAAAACTGTTTGAACAGAACATGCTGTTTAACAGAGATCTACTGTAAGCTGTGCCTGTATGAGGAGATATCTTCTTGTTTCCTCAGGGCAAAGATCTGTTGAATGGCAGTGTTCAGTACTAACTGGTGCCTGTGCATTGCATTGGAAGCCAGGCCAGCATATACTTCATTACAACAATCTAGACTCAAATTAATTGCAGTCCCTATGACTAATGTTTTAAACCCGTCGGTTTATATATTAGAGTGCGCATAAAGGTTTCTTTAGGAGACAGAATCAGAGTTATTCCTAAATATTCACACCCTGAGACGCTTGCTTTCATGGCAAAGCACATGAAAGTGAAACAAAACAAAATCATCAATGCTCAAATGGGCAAGTCTCAAGGTGACATTGCCTCAGATTTAAATAGGACAGTTAATGTGCTGGTACAAAAGCATCCTTCATGCTCATCATCAACATTGGAGCGGCAGGCACTGAAGAGTGGCAAGCAGTTCCATGTCAAAATCTGTGTCGGCAAGGACGCCACATTGTTTTCTGTCTTGAGGTCTCCTGTTTTTTACTTTCCTTTTTTAGGTCGCAGCCTACCAGAGAACACAGCTGTCTGGTTTGCTAAAGACATCTTGGGGACATTCAGAAAGTTGACCTAGGAATGCTTTCCGCCCATCGTTTACCATTGGCTTTGTGGTTTGTAACTCACATTTTGTGGCTTTCTTTTTGCTGGCTTTATTTGCTTTAGGCTGTCCAGCTCGAATTCGTCCCTCTCGTTGCCCAAACCTTGTTTATTGTATTCTTCAACGAACCCGCTTTCTATAAACAGGCCTTTAAATCTTGTTTTTATCTTGTCATATTTGCTGTACATTCAAAGACAGAGGTCAAATGTAAGGCTGTGTCTACCAGGGAGTTTGGTGTTTATTTTTCTTTCTCTGACTTCAAAGTGAGAGGATTTATGTGGCAATCATGCTGGCTACTGGCATCTGCTTGAGGAAGGCTGTATAATGTATTTTTTTTTTTTCTAGCACAACAAAATTTAAATGTCTGTAAATTAACTGTGCTGACAATCAAATCAGTACATTGGGTGATGACATTTCCTCACATTATCGTTTGTCTGCTATAGACTTTTATCAGCAAAACTGTATGTGAGTGCAAATCTGAAGGTCATTTCAATTGAAGATGTCTTGTCTGTAATGGCAGTACGGTATCATACCATGCATACTCCACGTTACCCTACTCCCCTCTACTCTGCACCACTCCACACCACTGCACTCTACTCTACACCACTCCTCCCTACGCCACTCCACTCTGCGTCACTGTGTCACTGCACTCTTCTCTGCACCACTCCACTCTACACCTCTCTACTCTATACCATTCCACTCTACTCTACGCCAATGCACTCTACCCCACACTACTCTACTATGCACCACTACACTCTTCGCCACTGCACTCTACACCACTCAGTGCCACCCTACTATGCAACACTGCACTCTATGCCACCGCGCTCTATGCCAATGCACGATACTCTGTACCACTCCACTGTCTGCCAGTGCACTCTCTGCCAATCCCCTCTATGCCACTCTAATCTACTCTGCACCACTGCACTCTGCTCTGAAACAATTTACTCTATGACACTGCACTCGGCGCCACTGCACTCGGCACCACTTCCCTCTACTGTGCACCACTCTTTGCCACTGCACTCTATGCCAATGAACTATATACCACTTTACTCAAAACCAATGCACTTTACGCCAATCTGCTCTGCACCACTGCACTCTACACCATTGTATTCTGTCACTGCACTCTATTCTACTCTACACCACTCTACTCTACTCTACGCCACTCTACTCTGCACCACTATACCCTGCACCATCGCACTCTGCGCCACTGCACTCCACGCCACTCTACTATAAACCACTGCACTCTACGACAATATACTCTGCAACACTGCACTCTCCGCCACTCTACTTTATGCCACTCTACGCCACTGAACTCTACATCGCTCCACTGTACTCTATACCAATCCACTCTGACCCACACTAATCTACTCTGCACCACTGCACACTACGCCACTCTACTCTATACCCCTGCACTCTATGCCACTTCACTCTACTGTGAAACAATCTACTCTATGAAACTGCAGTCTACACCACTCTATTCCACTCTGCGTCATTCCACACCGCGCCACTCCACAAGGCGCCACTGCACTCTGCGCTACTCTACTCTGCACCACTTTAATCAAAACCAATACACTCTACGCCACACCACTCAATGCCAATGTACTCTGCACCACTGCACTGTACGTCACTATACTCTACTCTATGCTACTACAATCTACGCCACTCTACTCTACACCTTTGCACTCTACATCACTTTACTCTATACACCTGTACGCCACTTTAAACCAATGCACTCTACGACACTTTACTCTACACCACTGCACTCTACAACACTCTACTCTGCAGCACTGACCTCTCTGCCACTGGCCTCTCTGCCACTCTATTCTATGCCTCTCTACGCTGCGCCACTTCTACTCCTTGCCACTCTACTCTATGCCACTGCACTCTACTCTGGACCTCTCTACACACTCTACTGCACTCTACGCCAATACACTGTATACCACTCTAATCTACTGTGCACCACTGCACTCTGACACTACACTCTACGCCACTTCACTCTACACGTCTCTACTCTAATCTGCACCACTCAACTCTATGCCAGTGCACTCTACCCCACTCTACTACACACCACTGCACTCTTCGCACTGCACTCTACAGCACTCCAGTCTAGGCAACTCCCCTCTGCACCACACCATTCTATGCCACTCCAGTCTGAAGATCTGCACTCTACGCCAATGCACTCTACACCACTATTCTATACTCCTCCAGTCTACCCTGCACCACTCCACTCAACTCTGAAACAATCTACTCTATGCCACTGCACTCTATTGCACTGCACTCTACACCACTCTACTCCACTGTATGCCACTCGACTCTATGCCACTGCACTCTACACTACGCCACTCTACTCTAAACCACTGCACTCTACGCCAGTTCACTCTACACCACTTTACTCAAAACCAATGCACCCTATGCCACTGTACCTACGCCAGCTACCTTGCACCACTGCACTTTTTGCCACTATACTCAGCATGCAGTGGCATAGAGTAGAATGTTGCAATGTCAGTCTACACAATTGCGCTTTACATCACTGCACTCTAGACCACTCTGCAACACTATACTCTATGTCACTGCTCTCTGCCCCACTCTACTCTGCACTACTCTACGCCACTTCACTCTACGCCACTGCACTCTGCATGACTATTCTCTATGCCACTGCGCTCTACGCCACTCTACTGCACTCTATGCCACTGCACTCTATACCACTGCACTACTCTACTTTATGCCAATGCACTCTATACCACTCTATTCTGCATCACTCCATTCTATGCCACTGAACTCTACCTTGCACCACGCCACTCTACTCTGTACCACTTCACTCTATGCCACTTCACTCTACGTCACTCTACTCTGCAACACTGCTCTCTCCACCACTGAACTCTACGCCACTCTACTCTGCATCGCTCAACACTTTATACCTCTGTACTCTACGCCAATCCACTTTAAGCCACTCTAATCAAATCTGCACCACTGCACTCTACGAAACTCTACTCTATACCACTGCACTCTACGCCACTTTACTCTACTCTTAAACAATCTAGTCTATGCCACTGCAGTCTATGCCACTGTGTTCCACTCTGCGCCGCTCCATACTGCGCCAATCTATTCAACACCGCTGCACTCTATGCCACTGCACTCTACACCAATGCTCTCCTTACCGCTTCACTCAAAACCAATACACTTTAATACACTTTACGCCACTGCACTCTCTGCCAATCTGCTCTGCACCACTGCACTGTATGCAACTATACTCTATGCCACTCTACACCATTGCACTCTGCACCACTCTACGCCACTGCACAGTCTACACCACTGCACTCTATACCAAAGCACTCTCTTCCACTACTCTATGCCACTCTACATTATGGTACTCTACTTTGTGCCACTTTACTCTATGACACTGCAGTCTACTCTGCCACCACTCTATGCCACACTACTGCACTCTACGCCAATGCACTCTACACCACTCTTATCTACTGTGCACCACTGCACTCTATGACACTGCACTGTACGCCACTTCGCTCTACGCCTCTTTACTCTACTCTGCACCACTGCACTCTTCACCACTACACTCTACACCACTCCAGTCTAGGCCACTCCACTGTGCACCACTCCACTCTACGCAACTCCACTTTGCAACACTGCACTCTATGCCACTACTCTATACCACTCCACTCTAAACTGCACCACTTCACTCTACTCTGAAACAATGTACTATACGCCACTGCACTCTATGCCACTGCACTATATGCCACTCTACTCCACCCTGCACCACTCCACTCTACGCTACTGCAATCAACCCTGCACCACTCTACTCTACACCACTCAATCTTTTTTTTAAATGTTGTACTTGGATGGATGTTTTTATCTTTGCACATTTGTACTTTTATGATCTTATAATATAAGTATCGAATAAAGTGAATTGACTGACTGAGTCCTTTCCTGAATTCCAGAAGAGAGGATGAGGTCTGCAGGTGAAGGGGGAAGGGGGAAGTCATTCCAGGACTTCGCCATGAGGTAGGAGGAGCGCCCTCCACTGTTGTTCCAGTGGATGTGGGGGGTGTGTGCGAGGGAGAGGGAGGCTGGGCACAGGAGTCTGGAGAGTTGGTGGAAGTTCTGGCGGTGGTTGAGGTATGCTGGTCCTTGATTGTGAAGGGCTCTGTAGGCAGGGCCGTAGCCACTGGGGGGGCCGATGAGGGCCGGGCCCATCTTTATTTCAGTGTGGCCCCCCTAAAAATTACAGGCTTCCTGTTGCTTAACAACCGAACCGGTTGCCCACTTTCAGGTCTAGTAAATCCTTGGCCTGGCATGCAGGCCGGGTTCAGCCTTCCTCATCCCCAAGGTATTTAATACACGCATTTAAAATTGTTGCAGCAGCATTCTATTTTCACCAATAGCCGGCTGCTGTAACATTTCAAATGTATGCCAGTTCCTCCTTTCTCCAGGGCTTCAGCTGCGAGCTGCGCATGTCTAGCATGCATACTGTAGGCCCCCAATCCCGGTAATCTAAACACGTGTGTGCCCTGTGAACGTGCGTTGCACACCAAGCGGAGCAGGGCCTCTACAAACGGAAGAGGAGAGCTGCGGAGCGGCTTGCGGACACGGAGACGATTTAAACAAGCATTGGCATAGCCAATAGGTCTCGCCTTTGGGACCTTATAAGTGTTTAGCCAGAGATACTGACTTTGCCTATGTCTTTAAGCTGTGCTGTACAGAAGTCTGCAGCATGCTGAAAAGTTATAATAAAGAAGTGTCAGAAGCATTTTTGTTACCGTATATATGACCAAGAAAGCATTATGTACAACTGAATGACCATATTAAAAAAGTATTAACAATAAATAATGTTTTGAGGTTTTTTTTGTCCTTTCAATGCTGGCAACTTCTATCTGCTTGTCCCAATGGTTGCTTGTTATGGGGTTTTTTGTTATGGGGGGGGCATAAATAACAGGAGGGTGAAGGTTGGGAAATAGTACCTGTATAACAGTCAGTCAGTGAGAGAGTCAGTCAGTCAGTGAGAGAGTGAGAGAGTCAGTCAGTCAGTGAGAGAGTGAGAGTCAGTCAGTGAGAGAGAGATTGAGAGAGTGAGTTAGTCAGTCAGTGAAAGAGAGAGTCAGTCAGTTAGTGAGAAAGAGATTGAGAGAGTGAGTTAGTTAGTCAGTCAGTGAGTCAGTCAGTAAGAGAGAGTCAGTCAGTGAGAGAGTCAGTCAGTGAGAGAGTCAGTCAGTGAGAGAGTCAGTCAGTCAGTGAGAGTCAGTCAGTCAGTCAGTGAGAGAGTGAGTCAGTCAGAGAGTCAGTCAGAGAGTCAGTGAGAGTCAGTCAGAGTCAGTCAGTCAGAGAGTGAGAGTCAGTCAGTCAGTGAGAGAGAGATTGAGTCAGTCAGTGAGAGTGAGAGAGTCAGTCAGTGAGAGTCAGTCAGTCAGTGAGAGAGATTGAGAGAGTGAGTCAGTCAGTGAGAGTCAGTCAGTTAGTGAGAAAGAGATTGAGAGAGTGAGTCAGTCACTGAGAGAGAAAGTCAGTCAGTAAGAGAGTGAGAGTCAGTCAGTGAGTCAGTGAGAGAGTCAGTCAGTCAGTCAGTGAGAGAGAGAGTGAGAGAGTCAGTCAGTCAGTGAGAGAGTGAGAGTCAGTCAGTCAGTCAGTGAGAGAGTCAGTCAGAGAGTCAGTGAGAGTCAGTAAGTCAGAGAGTGAGAGTCAGTCAGTCAGTGAGAGATTGAGAGTCAGTCAGTCAGTGAGAGAGAGTGAGAGAGTCAGTCAGTCAGTGAGAGAGAGTCAGTCAGTCAGTCAGTGAGTCAGTCAGTCAGTGAAAAATGAAACACTGCATGGTGCATTGCAATTGTGTGAAGGCCTTTTTCACTACATTCACTTTTCTGTTAAGCTTGTGATAGTATATTGCACTTGCAGTAAGGTTGGGTGACAGAGCACCCGTCCGTCAAACTCCAAGGCAGGGCCTGTGTAAGCACCCCGTCCACATACCTCTCCCGAGCTGCAGAGTTCGCTGCACCCTCAGTCTATAATTATCAGGTGTCCCCGGGCAGAATGTGCATCAGAAAAAGGCTCTCTTAGTCTTCAAGTCTTCGGGGTGGTCACTGCATGCTCCCGTCTGTACCTGTCCTGGACTACCTTTTAGACGATCACAGTGGAGCTGTAATGTGTCAAACGGAACATGCTCTGTGGCTAACGCATGACTAATGAATGCTTCGCTTATACCACCATCTCACAATGTAGAGTCCTTATAAATGCAATTACAATAACTAAAACCGATTGAAAACGAAACACCGGTAACTTCATTTTTCAAAATAATGTTATGGAAAAACATCTTTAAAACCTTAAACGTAAATATTGAACTTTAATATAAAAAAGGCCACGATGTAATTAGCGAAAATGTAGTATCAGCATGATGAGTACTTTCTCTGCTGTGTGTTTCACTCAGTTGTTTGCTGAATCCTGGGTGTTTTGACAAGCATGAACAAGCATTTGCAATGCAATAGGTCTCGCATTTGCGAGAGTTGGAGCTATTGGCATTGTAAATGACAATGCCTTTTATTCATTTGTTAAACTATTGTTGTTTCTATCATATAACCGTACAAGATGCAAAAATTTGGAAACTCACTTCCGACAAGGACACAAGCCAGTGACAGTACACGTTATATACACATGTAATCCCTTAATGAATGGGTGCTCCTCAGACGGCTATGAACCATTTACCTTGCACTTCTATTGTACTAGCAGCTGGGAAAGGGGAATGCGCACGTGAGTGAGGGTGCAGATGTTCAGTTGCTAGTTTAATGGGTCCAGGTATGAACGGCTGACTGTTACTGTCAATACTGTGGTTCTGAAATAACTGTCTTTTTGGTGCTCTCCTATTATAATTTCTACTTTCCTACGTGGATACTGTCATGGCGTTATGTTTTTTCCTGATGCCAAATTTCGATGCACTTATAGGTAACTCATATGTATAGAGTTATACGCTGGATTTGAGATATATATATCTGTTTATAGAAACTGCACACTGTAACATGGCATAATCCTTTACGCAGGTTATGGTGTCACTGAAACCCAATAAAGTTTATTTTAAAAAATATATACACATACAATACCCATAATGCAAGCCACCATATTATGGTGGCAATTCATTACATACTGAGCTCGTGCATTTTATGATAATGCTTACCCTAACATGCTTTCCTGGTTTAGGGGTGGTATTCCTGGTATATTGTTGGCAGCTAT
The DNA here is from genome assembly GCA_963921515.1 of Calotriton arnoldi. Taxonomy (NCBI): domain Eukaryota; kingdom Metazoa; phylum Chordata; class Amphibia; order Caudata; family Salamandridae; genus Calotriton; species Calotriton arnoldi. The sequence continues at coordinate 3,749,697 of CAWUFW010000688.1, read as the reverse complement.
GGCATGACAGTGCCAAGGAACAAAAATAAATACTTTAATTACATTAAAGCTCAAGCAGTCACAGAAGACACAGTCAGGTACATTCTGTCAATGTCCGGGCGTGGGCTGGGCCAGGCAAAACCTAATTCGTTTGTAAAGGATCTTCGTGTATATGGCCAAACATTGAGGACAGCCAAGGACAGGTGAAATGAGGACGGGGGCACCGCAAACAACGTGTACTCAGCAACAGAAAGAAGAGAAGCTCTGAGCTCGAAATGGGCATCTTTACTTTTGAACTAGTTTGCATCGGGCATTCAAGAGACAGTCAAACAGTAAATGGTGGGAGATGAAACTCTAAACTTGAGAGCACAGCAGATGGAGAAGCAACAACAGATCGAATATGATCCATTCCCTTGCCCGCAAACATTCGAACGTCTCACCCCAAACACGTACAGGTTAAAAGTAACAAATCTACAGACTGCACATCACAAACTCTATGCTGACTGGGAGTGACATAAGAGCGAACAGGAGAGAACTAAATGCAGTTAAAATGGAAAACGTATGAGGATATGCATAAGACACAATGCAGTAGGTTCTCCTTATCCTGAAGTCCCAGGCCCGCCCCTAACTCACCTGAGAGTCCCTGAATTCCACCACCACATTCTCACTGCTCCAGCGTGCCGCCATCTTCATCCGGCAATACGTGATGTCACAGAATAACACGCCCGCAGCGCACGACGGGAAGTGTAGTTCATTTGGAGTAGAAGGAGACGGAAATGTGAGGTGGCAGTAGAGAGAGCGGGCGGGGTTGCTGAGATGAGAGGATATAGGAAACTATTGGGTGTGGGTCGAACGAAAGTGTCACGATGTGCCAGCTGCTGACACGACGGGGGAGGAAGATCTTGACGAGTTTCCACGTTATCTCTCACCCCTCCTTTCTTTACAGTCTGCGTCTGCTTCCAATGTACTGTGGGCCTTAAGCGACTTGGAGGTGCGAGATCCCAGCCCCACCCACCTACCCGGAACTCAGAATCCTATTGGCCCAGACATACACCCCCGGAGTGATAACGAGGCCAGAGGAGGAAGTGGAGGCGCAAACCGACTGGCCAAACAGGAACACGGAGCCGCCGACCAGTTTTCCCGTCGGAGTACTAGAGGCCGGAACCCAGCCGTGGAAAGGAGCCGGGAGCGAGGCAGCAGAGACGGTCTTTCCACCAGTCAAGGGGGCGCCAAACCTGATTCAGCACTGCGAGGAAGCGAGCCACGTTCCTGGAGGAGCGTGGCTACAGCAGGTACGTGCTCGCCTCGGGCTGTATTTTCCAAGGGTCCTCCGGGCCGGAAGCCTGCAAAAGGGGCGGAGGGAGGCACGTAAACGCCGCGGTAGCAGCTCGAAGCCATTTCTCTTGCTCTCTTGTGCTGCCCCTGTATTGCACGGGTGACGGACGGTGGTGCTCTTTTACCCCCTCACTACCCTTCCCATTTCTTCTTTGGTCCAGACGGACTAGTGTACTGACGGAGGCTTTCTTTTCTTTTTTTCCATTTCATGTCCTCCTCCTTCCCTCCACGGCGGTATCGAGCGGTGTGACAAGGCTGCGAACAGAACACCTCTACCGTTTACCACCTGGAATAACCACTGACGGAAGTGGCAACCATTTATATTGTTTGGACCCTTTATGTGACATTGACCCCCTCTAGAATAAAAATACCTCTGAAACAGCTCTCATTGCGCTCCTGCTTTTTGTCTGGCCCACAGAAAGACAGCAAGGTGACCCATACTGAGCAAGGGAAGGATGTAGCTCGCAAGCTTCATATGTCGCTTGTAGAGTTGCCACCTGCCGGTTTTTTAATGCCCCGGCTGGAACAAAAGTAAGCAAAATTATCCAAAGCCAGTATTTTTACCCTTTATCTGTGCATAATTCAAACAGCAAATGTAATTAGAACAAACTTTTAGATGTGCACCAGAGCTGCGTTTACAGTCCCTGTTAATTCAAGTAAACAAAGGCAGCAAAGTCATGTTACGATTTTGTTTAATGTACAATTTAGTATCATGTTCGGGCCATTGCAGGCTCTTAAAACGCAACAGATGGCCGGTATTTTTCACATGGAAAGTGGCAACCCTAGTTATGTGTTCCACCACCAGTAAAATGAAGGCGCGTACGCGCAGATAGGGAGGGAGAGAGCGAGCGAGCAGGAGTTGTGCTAACGCCGCGAGCCGTACGCGTGCACATCTCCTGTCCTCCGTACACGCACATCTGCTGTCTCTTGTGCTAACGCCGTCAGCCGTACGCGTGTCTTCCGTACGGGTGCACATGTCCTGTCCCACTTCCGCCGAAAAAGCCACGACAATAGATCTCGCCAAGGCGAGCAGCGCATGCGCTGCGTCGCTAGGCAAGACTTAAAAAGGAAATAGGGGGCACCATGCTGAAGTCCCTTTAAAACCAGTGTAATAGAGAACCTTGCTTCCGGGATACAATCAAGGCTCCACTGCTGCCGGGTGTCCCACGCACAGTACCTACGTTCAGGCCTTTGTGTTACCAGAACCACAGCCTGCACAATGTGAGATATACCTGCTAGCTGTGCATCGAGGGTTTTACTGAGACACGATGAGGCAAATATAGAACAGCAATTCTGAAAGAAAGATTTTTACTTTCTTTAGACAGAAAGCTGGTACCAGGCAGTCTTTGTTGTTGGCAATGTGTTCCTTACGGGCAAGGATGGTGACCAGGGTGAATACAAGCGACTTGGTAATCAGAGAAAGTTGGGGCTTGAAGCAGTCCAAGATCATGTCATTCAGCTAGGTTTGTGCGGCTTCTTTTTGTGGTTCCTGGCAATTAAAGCGAATTCTGTCTTAAGTGGATTTATGTACGAGCGGGAGTAGCAGGATTTTCTAGATTTATAGCTCCACTGCTTTGAAGATAAACTTGCTCTAAATACTGGCTTGTCTTACTGTGTTGAGGCAGACATCTTATTTTATTTTGGTTGTGTGGAATTTGCATGTGGTGCCGGTTGCTTTGTATGTGTGCATGCTGTGGCATTTGTATAGTGCGGACCTTGCTAGAGAATAAGAGTGCTGAATATTGTGCACAGCCAGAAAACAATCACTGTTTTCAAGGAGGCTGGGTAAGATAAGTTCGTACTGTAGGGGGAGCTGCTCAAACGGCAGGTTTGCACTCATTTTTGTGAACCAGGTTGCAGATAGTTTGGTTCCACGTTTATGGTGCAGAAGGGGAGGGATTAGATCACAGGTATAAGTCTGTCTTGATGATATGTTGGCGGGACAGAGTGTGCACAAGAATGCATGTGTGTGAGTGAGGTTAACAGTGGGAACGAGACACAATGAGACAGAATGACAGTGTGCCAGTGGGTGTTCGAGAAAACCAATGAGAGAATTAGGGGGAGTGTGACCCTGTACCAGTGAGTATAAGAGAAAAAGAAAGAATGAGTGGCCGAGAGGGAGAGACTGCGACGGAGTGTGAATGACTGCGAGTAAGAGAGCGAGTGTTAGTGAAGGAGAGTTCGATTGAGTGATGTAACAGGAGCTGGGGTCAGGGGAACGTCAGTAATGCATGACAGATGGTATTCCTTGTTGGAATCCTGGTTCAGGGGTCAGTCACACAGCACGTCACCATACTCAACAGGTGAGAGAAAGAATACGTTTTTGGTATCGGACTAACCTGTTCTGCTCTTACGCAACTGCCATGTTTTCCAATTACGAATTGCCATGCAATCTACTATCACTGAGCAAACATAGATTAGAATATCTAGCCGGTACACCACAAGCCAGGCGCAGTGCGTTCACAACAACTCAAAGACTGCATAACAAGCAGAAACAAAATAATACTTCAGTTAACATACAACACCATCATCCGTGGAACCCTGCTTCATGGTAAGAATGAAGGAATGTGAAAATATTTCGCTTTCGCCTACCAACCTTATCTGTTATCATAGAATAGCCATCTTTGCAATGTCGTGGTTATTTTTTGCTTTATTTAAAAACTTAACATATACAAACAAGTTGCCACAGGTTCACACGTGAAAAGTGCACAAACATACACAGGCCAACGTATTAATGGAAATTCATTAACGGCACCGCTCTGGATTATTTATCAACTGGTACCCGAATGACGTTTACCGGCTGGTATCTCAGCTGCAAAGGCAGGCCTTAAAAGTTGTTACACCGAACTGGGGAGCAACTGCTCGCATCCAAATTTATCAGGTGATTATACGAGCAGTTTTCACCATTTTGGTAGAAATAAAATCTGACATTTTGTACCTGCTCAGAGGTGGAAAATGTCGACTGGACTGTTGATGGGGGTGGGGGCCGTTGCATCGGGGGCAAGAGTGACGGGCACGCTTGTGTATGTCCGGAATGGGGAGAGGGAATTAACTGCTCGCCACTAACAAGTAGTGGGCAGGCAGGGCTGTGCAGCGCTGCTTGCCGCAGCCCCTCTGAGAAGCCCAATGTGCCCAGGAGTTTCCGGGTCGGAGAAATTTAGACACGATAATTCTGACACCTGAAACACCAATAATTGCAAATTGGGTTATTTCACTCGGAGTTTCCACGCCAGGTGAAATAAGGCAAAACGTAATGAGGGACTATGTTTAAAACGGTAGTTTCGGATTCCTCGCGCCTGGGGGTGTGCCCGGGGTTACAGGTGTTCTCGTGCTGGGTAGCCATGGCCTCGGGATCGGCAGGCTGTACTGTAACCACTAGCACGCGGACAAAAAAAAACAAGCAGCTAAAAAGGGAATAAAAAAAAAGGAAAATGAAAACAGCTGTTTTTAAGCACTCGTGCTTGTGCTAGCTTGCCCCTAGCGGGAGCGGGAGCAGCGGCGCGCGGCCCATCTGTTTTCAATTAGCACGCGCGCCGCTGCTCGCTCCCGCAAGGTGGATGCCAGCACAAGCAAGAGTGTTTAAAAAGAGCTGACCAATTTCTAAACGTCATCTCCTAGAGTAGCGCATGCGCGCTGTCTAGGCGAGACCTAAAAAATTGAATATGCCCCTGAGTGCTGCGCCTGCCTTGTGCTTCAACTGTCAGTCTTGGTGGGCCCGACAAAGGTTTTTAAACTGCAGCAACAAGCAGTGAGTTAGTTAATTTACTTTTTGAGCTAATTCAGAGGGTTATAGTGGCCTTGCAGAGGGCAGAGGTGAATGGCCCCCAAATCAGTTTCATATAAACGATTTGCATAATACTTGTTAATGGACTTAAATACTGCTGTAGAAACCCAATATTGAACGGATTCCTTTTTGGGGAGATTAATAAGAATTTTTTTATTAGCTGTGCATTGGATGATGTTGAGTGAAGAACTCTGCGTTGTTTTGCAGAGTTCTGTTTTGCCAGCATTTCCACACATAATTAAACTGTTCTTGGTGTATATCAACACTGTAATACAGTTTGCTTTCACTGGCGTTTTCAAAACTCTTCCATCATTATGTTTCATGACAGAAATGGTGTATAGCTGAAGTTTGTTTAAGGGAAGCATTATTTGTTTTACCCATCATGCTTTTATTGTAACCACACTTACACGATTTCTGACATCAAACAAGAATGGTAAAGCTCTGAAAATTCCACAATTAACGCAAACTGTAAAATAGTGTTGACCGGCATCACACATTACATGTAGAAATGCTGGAAAGATTGCTCGGTGAGTTGTACACTAGCCCTAACACATTTGTGAGCACTCCAAGTCATAAGCTGCAATCTCAGGATACCACCTCAGACTTCTATCCTCCTGAGGTTGATACATTTAATCACAATATATTTGGTACAAAAGTTTGGTGGGTATTACCAAGGTTCACACTCAATTGGGCAGGACCCCTAATCTGTTGAAGCACAAACCACAACGGTGGGTTTACCCAGAAACCACCCAAAACGAAATTATAATGCTTGGTGAGTGGTTCTGTGCTGTATTTTTAGTGTTTGTTTTAGAGGGTCAGTACATCCTCAATAGTTTGCTTGGATCATAGAAGTAGCAGAGCTGTCTAACTTTGATTTTCAAAGATCAGATCAATATTTTCAATCTTGGTTTGTTTAATACAGGTTAAATCATAAGGAAGTCAATAGGAGAAAACGTCCGTGCAGCGTGTTGTTCTTTGCGGTCTGGTAACCGCAAAGAACAACACGCTGCACGGACGTTTTCTCGTATTGACTTCCTTATGATTTAACCTGTATTAAACAAACCAAAATTGAAAATATTGATCTGATCTTTTGAAAATCAAAATTAGACGCTCTGCTGCTTCTATGATCCAAGCAAACTATTGAGGGATGTACTGACCCTCTAAAACAAACACTAAAAATACAGCACAGAACCACTCACCAAGCATTACAATATATTTGGTAGCCATGCCATCTGGTTTGTATAGAGTTAGAGAAGGCAATATTGCAATACTGTGCTCTGTATCAAAATAAGCTTTTTATTGTCAGAAGAAAATACCCTCAGTAGAATTTACACACGTGTGAGAGGGTTATAGGCTCACTGACACTGCCCAACACATGTATAGCGTTGGCCATGAAATAATGTTGGTAATTTTTGGGATATTGTGCGCTTCTATGACTACAGTGGTGATACATGGACACACAAGGTAGAAGAATCTTTCCATGTGTGGCAGTAGTAAATAATGATACAGTTTAATAAAAAATAAAAAAGCTTGTATTTCAGAAAAAAATTGTATTTTGCGTTATAAAAGCAGTCACCTGGTGATTTTCAGAATTGAATTTATTATTCTAAAATTAATTATAAGGCTGTATTAAGTAGCAATATTCATGTATTTTCATAAACTGAAAAACGTATGTCTATGGGGAAAAAATGGAAAGTTACACAAATATATATCATTACAGTATTTGTTTGATAATCACTATTGCGGTCTGCAGCTCTACTCTTTCTGGACCAAGAAATGTGTGCATTTTTTTTCTGCCTTACACCCTGAAAGAATATTTTGAGTCATACAATGTTACTAGGAGGAGCAGTCGGGTAGTAAAAATGCAGAGGTAAAGAAAGATGCTAAGACTATGGTTGGCCATGTGAAAGTACGTTCTTATTATATGTCATTTTAGACCTCAGAGACATTGTGCTAAACGACTATCACTTTGCCTCAAGGTTTTGGGGCGAGTAAACCCCGAACACAACTATGGGGGGGGGTCAGTCACACCAATAGCTTGTCACCTTGAAACTGCTGGAATATTTTGGGAGTCTAGCTTTGTTGCGCATTTATGTGAGAACAGTGGTGTACAAAAATTCCATTTGGTTTATGTTTTGTGAAAACGTACGGGGGAAATATCCTCATAAGCTCTACAGGGTGTCAGGCTTGTTTGCTATATGCCCTCCATCCAATTCAGGCTCAATATTTATCTCCCAACACTTTCAAAGATCACTAGCCACCATTACTTGGAGGTGACCTTCCTACTGCACTGGAAGCCATATGGTTCACTTGCAGAGCTCACTTACTTGTGCACTGTAGGGCTTGTTTAAGAATTCTTATCAAGGCTGCCTTTAGTGCCCAGCACCACCATGCCTGCATCTGCTGGAGGTTGCATTGTGATCTGGGCAAGGCATGATGTTATGTGTGTCATGTAAGCCTGACTGCAGAGCTGGTAACTTTTAGTTAGATAAAGAGTAACACAAGACGGGCTGAACCTGAGTGCCAAGGCAAGGGTGTGTGCGAACATGCTCCTGCTTGACTGTCTGCGCAGACTGTTATCATCAAAGACTACTAAAGAGGCCAACCTCTCCAGTGTCACCGGGTCCTGTTGCCGACAGCTACCATCATCCCTGAGCAGAGTCTGTGTGCTCTGCTCCATTTAGGCAGCGAGTCAAGTCCACCAGTGACAACTGAACGCCTTCCTACTCTGCCTGTGAGCTATCTAGGCCACCAGGACAACTGGAGATACACACGGGTCTGAAGTAAGGCAACTCACGGATCTTGACCATAACCTCACCCAGCAAGGGTGTGTTCACTCCCAAAATTTGACTACCATGCTTGCAGCTGAGTCAGTGCATCTGGGACTGGAGCTGGATTGATACCACTCACCAAAATGTCTGGACCAGATTCAGGACCACCTTATTATAAGTGAAATGACCTGCTTCCCACAACCAGCCGAGGTGAGGGGGGGAGAATAAATGCTTATAAAGTAATGCCTGATGGGTTTCCCATTCCTACTCTGGGCCTGTTTGTGTTCGGTTATATAAGTTTTATCCTCCACCCAATGCCTCTCTTGAGTCTACCTTTGATTCAACCTGCTAATAAGCATTGAAATCTAGCAAGGATTGCATTGTTTGTATGTGTCAAACAGGATTGACTTTTTACAGTGGCAACACTAACACTCATTTTTGGGGCGTGGTGTGCAATATTCATCATAAGATTTTAACCCAGATCAAGAAAGAGAAAGGCAGATTTGGGAGAATGAAGCAGGAAGACAAATAAAGGATGCCAGGACAAAAGAAGAAGGCAGTAATGCCAAAGAACCAGCAACACTGAGATAAAGAGTCTCGAAGTGTACAATGGTGGAGGAGGAGGCATCAGGTTGAATCACGACTAGACAACCTTAGTATTCAGCAACCTCCGCTTTCGGCTGGCTTCCAAGAAAAACTTTGGCCCCGCACTTATTTTGTTAACAAATTACACATCTGATAGGGAATACTAACTGAAACACTTTCACAAAATGTGTCCAGTCTCATACATAGAGACCTTGCTTTTAATGAATCCATTTTGAGTTTCAGTGCTTTCCTTTGATATCGTTGGTGGAAGGTGTTAATCTGAACCTACAAGCTATAGACAAGCTATCCACTTGATGAAAAAAGAGAGCCTCCTTAGACACCACCTCTTCCCAGCCACGGGCCACTTTGTTATGGACAAGCAATAACGCTTGTGTTAGGATTACTTCTTGAATAACAATAACGTAAAGAAGACATTGCTTGGTAGTAGTTAATGACCAGGGCGATTGACATTGAAGTCAATGTTTCTGTGATTGAACATCTTCCCTGATTGGCGCATAATTGATGGATTATATTAGTGCCATTTGGGTTGCACACGATCTGCATCAGCTTGGCCTTCTAGCACTGTCATTTGCCCTGCTTGCTTCACACAGCATGCTGCTGTAGAGCACTAGCGACAATATATTGAAAGAAAAATGCTAGAAAATGTACCATTTAGCTCCATTTATTAACCCTTTTTTTATTAACACTTTTTCATGGAGGAACTCCCAATACCCAACAGTCATCTCCTGAGGTCTGTGTTCACTTACTATTGCCATTAAAACCAAGCAAATCTGATAATGCTTCTAAATGTATGTTCTACTTAATGTCACCTGGCAGAGGGGTCTCCTCTTCGTTTTTCTCTGTTTTAGCCTCCCTGCCTTAGAATGGCATTACAGCTTTTGGTACTTATAAGGGTCCCTGTTTCTTGGACCTGTAAATCAGGGCAGTTGCCTTTTATAACCGATTGGTGAGAAGCACAGTGAAACAAGGTAAGTTAAATAAGACAAGAGGTGCCATTGAACTTGAAAAGTGCGTGGGAGCTACTGACCTTAAGGGAAGGAAGGCTATGTGTTAACAAGAAAGAAAATAGGGAGAAACAAGTGAAGGGGAGATAGATGCAAAGAAGCTGATAGAGAGTAACATTCTTCCATTGGTCAATAGGGACAGTGTTTGTGCCAAGTTGTTGTAATTAATCCTATTATATTTGAGCAGACAATCCCCTTAGGTAGGCAGTCTTCTTATCACGTTTTGTGTATGGAGGTATTTATAGAGCCAATGAGAGTCTGCTAGGATCTTTCATGAGTTTGAATCCCTAGCTAGGTCAACTCAGCCTCTTATCCTTCTCAGACCAATAGATTGACTACCATTAATGTGAATAAAATTAATGTCTGTCATTTAGTATAATTTGGCACTGAACAACTGTGGTACTAGTAGCTATGTGAAAAGTAAGGTATTATTACAAACAAGTATTACTGTGCTTCCTATGTCATTCAACTTTGTTCATCCCTAAAAGGGTTTGCCAGACTGGTAACCCAGTACTCTGATACATTCACAGCAGGAACCTGTGTTTAATCATTGATTCGCAGACTCAAATTTCATTGTTCACCAAGCCATTTATCCTTCCCCTGTCGATAAAAGGAGCACCAATGAGATGAGTAACAAAACATAGTTGCCATCATTGCCAATACATCACACCACGGGCAGTGATCAAGAGCTTTAAAAAATATACATGTTGTTCTATTAAATATTATTATCTGCCCCATCCTGATTTTCATTTCTGCTTTATTAAGATATCAGAGTGTCCTTCTATATCACAGTGGGCATTCGTTTTTATAGTGCCCTTTCTGCATTTTTCTCCCATCACTCCAAAGGTGTGACACTGTGCAGAACCACCTCTGCTGTGCAGGTCCACGTCCTCAGAGTGACATTGAAAAAAACTGCACATCTGAGTGGCTAGTGATCCAAGTTCGAACTGTCACACTTGAACCATTTGTGTTCTTTGGAACACTGCGTCACTAATGGTCTGTAAGGGAGAAGACTCCAGAAAGCATGTCACACAACTCTTCACAGCACTCCAAAGCCAAAGACAGGACTTGTGCGACACCAGTGTGACTGACAAGGCAGACCCTATAAAAAAAAATCTAATTATGTGATTCAAGCCATGTGGCGATAGGCTGTATTACAGGCATTGAGCTGTCAGTCGAAGTATAACTGTGAGATAGGGCCTGGCAGGCAGTGGAAGACAAGTGGAGGAACGTGATCCAGAAGGCAGCTACAGGGAGACATGGTGGCAGAGTGAGTATATAAAAAAGGTTGAATGCTGCTGGTGTTTGTGCTTGTGTATTTGAGAAAGTGCATAAGTGTGTGCTTGCATATGTGTACATGCTTGAGGAAGATTGTGTAATTTGTCTGCCTCTTCACGACCAGATGGTTTCACTCCTGTTATAATCGTGACTCTAATATACAGGTGGTGGTTATTGTCTTATTGTGGGAATCCATGGCATGATGATACCTACCTATTTTATTATGCTGACCCTGTCATACTGGTGCCCTTACTGTGAGCATCTATGGCATGATGGCACCCGCTTCTAGTATAGAGCTGGGCGTAGTGTATTGAAGGTAATTTTTGCCACATTATAGGCACACAAAGCATGACAATCTTATAACATGGGCCCAGATATTTTAGGGCCATCCTTGCATGAGATACTGACAAATGGACAGGTTAGGTACAATCTATCCATTTGTTGTATTAGTACTTGAACATGCCTGATGAAAGTCACACCAAACACACATTTCCTGAAAATGAAAAACATGATATTTAAGGATGTCAATTATTTTTTATCTACTGATATTTTTTTGTTTTGGGGAACTGAGATTATTTTTCTAAAATTAAAAGCTTGCATTTTATAGTAAACTATGTGGATATTAATTGAAAATCTGTTTGATTATTGCATTTTCAAATATATATTGTAAATACCATTTTATTAATTTTTGGTGTCACCTTTCTTCAGAATAATCAAGGGGGTTGCTAAAGGGTACTGGCACAGAATTATAAAGTTATTTGAGGACTTGGAATATTTGATCAGTTTGGGATCTTTACAGACCTGTTTATTGATGCTCGCTGATAAGGTACTATCACATACACTGGAACCCATAGGAGCTGGCACTAATGTGTATCAATTCCAAAATGTTTTGTCTATCATGGTTAGGTCATCTATAGAACTGATATTGAACCATACCAAGTGTATACTGAGGCTTTTGACTAAAATTGTTTTAATGTAGTAAACAACAAGAGAGTGAGGGAGAAAGATTGGGGGCTGCGTCCTCTTCCGTGAAGTAATAGTAGAAACCACGTGGACGAACCCACCAAAAAAGGGTTACCACTTCAGGTGACTCAGTATCCAGTAGCAGAGTACAGACATCCAGTGGATTTGTAAGAAAACCCCTCACCCACCAACCTAGTTGGTGGCATGCTTCATCATTGGGGTCCCAGCTGGGCAGCCGAATACAACCCAGCTGTGCTATGACGCCTGATTACAGCAGAGCGGGTATTGGAGAGTGAGGTGAGTGCTCCGTGAGTTGGGTACTCAGCGAGAGGTGAGAATAAAAATGTCTCTAAGAAGTGCCCAAGTGAGAAACTTTATTAAAAGAGTCATAGGACATGATTAAAAATACAGGCGGGATATATTGAAGTTAAAATTGTACTTCGATATCCCTTAGGTGACGGTCAACATGTTTCAGCCTCTTATGCTAATCGTAAGGCTTTCTTCAGGACCATAGTGTGAATAAGACAGTGAGGTGGCTGAAAAAAGTGGAAGCAGCCACGTGAGTGTGATATCAGCACACACGCTAAGGTGTGCTGTGAGTGTGGGCGCACCGTACTTACGGACCCACTTATTGGTTGAAATCTGTAAAAGAAAGCACACAACGTAAAGGACATACAGAACATGTAAAACATATATATTTTAGGCATGTGACTTTCCTTACTTGCATGCTGCACGTTTTTTGCTGTGCTTTGTTGGTACTCATGAGTCAGAAGTAGCCGTGGTAATTATTCTTTAGAGATGTTGCATGCGCAGAACATCAGGTATAGTCAAAAGGTCATGCATGGTGACAGGTAATTGCATGCATGATTGAAGCACTAGCGGGTACCATGCGTGGTCACAAATATGTGCCGGAGACCATTTGGCCAGTCAGTGTGGTTCGGCTGTGTTCTCTCGATTAAGGCGTGAGATAGACAAGTCTACAGCTTGGAGCGCGGCAGAGTAGCCGCGCTGTTGCTGGTAACCTTAAAACCCTCGCACTCATGGCAGAATAATGTGTGAGGTTCGAATAGGGTTAAAAAATGGTGAGCGCGGTGCATATGACGCGCTTAGGCCAGCATGAATAATAGTAGTGAGCGTAATGTTCAGATCGCCAACGAATGTGGCAGGGTCCAGAAAAAACAGGATTTAACAATAATGATCAAAAGGAACGTGAAGAAGCCTTACTTCAACCCCGATTAAAATAATCAGACTGATCCTGTCAGGGGGAGCCTCCTGTAGTCAAACACTGCGGGCGGTAAAAAAAAAGGCAGTAAGTATGCAAGAAAGGGGTTGGGGGACAGGGCATCCGCCTTGCCGCGATCTAGCTGAGCCTGAAAACTTACTTCGTCAAGGATGGACTCCCACCGTTACAACCTTTTGCGAGCTGAGCAGGATCCCGCCGGTAACTAAACCGGTGTCCACTGTGTGTTAGTACAAGTTCCTGGAAGGAGCGTGTCCGCGTAATGGGACGTGTGCCTCGTGCTCCAGAAACTAGAGTGCTAACCTGACTAACGTGGAGGCAATACGGAGTGTGTCCAGGTTTCCACTTCCTGGATAGTGCGGCAAATGCCTGTAGATGGAGATGTCAATAAAGTTCAAATTGACGAGCGGAATGTGCCTACATATGCTCTAGCGGTGGGGAACTTTTTACCCTGAACTAGCCGGTTAGTGCAGTGAACTGGGAAATGGAGGGTGGGGGACGACCAGGTGTTATCTCATAGCGGTAAAGAGGCACAGTGTGCCTGTGCTCAGAGATGTTAGACCGCTATGTGTAAGGAGCGGTTTAGAGAAAATAGATGTTGAGCCTGGCAGGTGTCTATGGCGACGGAATGATGGAAACGTGTCCTTGCCATAAGGGCTATCAATTGATTAGGGTACATAAGGAGCAGTGGTGGTGCCATAATGTACGTGGATAGTCTACGTCTTGCCCCAATTATACGTATGAATTCATAAGCATTTGTGTAAATGATACAGGAGTCTCACGTGTCAACTCATTTTCTATGAGGGGGTCGACCAGGTGTTATCTGGTAGTGGTAGAGAGACGTAGTGTGCCTGTGCTCAGAGATGTAAGACCGCTATGTGGAAGGAGCGGATTGGAGAAAATAGATGTTGAGCCTGGCAGGTGTCTATGGCGAAGGAATAATGGAAAAGTGTCCTTTGTCATAAGGGCTATCTATTGATTAGGGTACATACGGAGCAATGCTGGTGCCATAATGTACGTGGATAGTCTACGTTTTTGCCCCAATTATACGTATGGATTCATAAGCATTTGTATAAATGATACAGGAGTCTCAAGTGTCAATTCATGTTCTATGAAGTGAGTTCCATGGGATGTTGTTGTTAAGACCGTTGAGATGGGTGGATAGGCGGTAGACCCAACGTTGCTCTTTTTCAAAGAGTTGGATTTGTAGGTTGGTGGTACCTTTGTCCAGTTGCTCAATTATCACCCAACTCATGTCGTTGGTGGTATGGCCCAATTCAAGGAAATGTTATGTCATCTTTGTGGTGCTGCGCTTGCAGCGAATGTTACTTCTATGCTCGCAAATTCTGATTTTTATTTTGCGGCTCGTCATCCCCACATAGCGGAGTCCGCATGGACATGTAATGAGATAGACCACATTGGCCGAGTTACTGTTGGTGTGTTTTCTGATATGCCACGTCCGCCCAGCTTCTAAGTTAAGGGTTTTTGTAGTTTTCGTAATGTGGCAGACACTGCAGTTGCCGCAGGGAAAGTGGCCTACCACGTTAGGGAGTCCCCAGGCGTTTAGGACAGTGTTTGATGAAGTGGCTTGCTGTTGGGGGCGTGTGGACACCAGACTGTCTCTTAGACTTTTTGCTCTGCTATAGGAAAACAGAGGTTTTTCCCAATTTAATTTCCCACTTGTGAGTATTCTCCAATTCTTTTGGATGGTTCGTGTTACTTTTTTGGAAATGGAGTTGTATGTCGTTACACATGTGAGTGGTATTGTAGATGTTGTCTTCTGAGTTTGTTCCAATAAGCCTTCGCGATTCTGGTTCCTGGCTCGTTTCTGTGCTTTTTTCGTTATTCTCTCGGGATAACCGCGGATTTTCAATTTGGTGGTCAAGGCGGAAGCCTGTTCTTTATAGTCATTGATATTGCTGCAATTTCGATGCAGTCTTAGGTATTGTCCATATGGCAGATACTCCCACAAGGGTCTGGGGTGGAAGCTTTCAAAGCATAAGAGGGAGTTTTTCGCAGTAGGCTTGAAATGTGTTTTAGTCGAGAGGCCACCCCCTTCAGCCCTGATATCCAAATCAAGGAAGGTGATGCTGTCTCTACTTACATTGTGGGTGAACTTAAGGTTGGGGTCCTGTTCATTTATCCAGGTTAGGAACGCTTGTAATCTGACCTCGGTACTCTCCCATATAAGGATAACATCATCGATGTATCTCTTATAAAATTTGATGTTAGTGAAAAATGGGGAAGTGGAGTTCAGAAGGTGGGTTTTTTCAAAATTATACACATAGAGGCCTGCCACACTGGGGGCAAATGTGCTGCCCTTTGAAGTGCCGTATATCTGTAAGAAGAGGTCCCCTTCAAATTCAAAATAGTTGTCTTTCAAAGCTAGTTCAGCACATTGTAATACAAAGGACTTTGGGGTGTTGTAATCCCATGTGATGGAGTCCAGTGAGGTACATAGTACTTGTAATGTGTCATCTTGCGGAAGGCTAGTATACAAGCTTTCTATGTCCAAACTGACCGGGAGTGAGGTGTCAGGATTGAAGCTCAAGGTGTTTAGGTGACCCAATAGATCCTTGGTGTCTTTTAGGTAAGTTGGTGTTGTTTGTACTATTGGTTGTAAATAGTGATCGCAGAAGCGGGAAAGTGGTTCCAATAGTGAACCAATGCCCGAAACTATGGGGCGTCCGGGAGGGGGTGATCTGTTCTTATGAATCTTCGGAATGGTGTCGAAGTATGGAACTTTGTCACCACCCGAGGTCAAGAACTGGGCTTCATGTTTACTGATCTCTCCTTTAGATTCTACATCTTCAACTAGTGCTTGTATTCTGGTTCTTAGGTCGTCAGTGGGATCAGTTTCCAATCGTCTGTAGTTTTTGGCGTCATCGAGTAATCTTTTACATTCGGTTCTGTAGTCATCTTTATCTTGAAGCACAATCCCACCGCCCTTGTCCGCCGGTTTTATAATGATCCGATCATTGGCCTTGAGACTGCTGATGGCGGCGAATTCGGAGCCACTGGTAATTTTGAATTGAGATTCTTCCTTGGTGTTTTCAATTTCTTTGTAGATAGCCTGCTCAAAAGCAATGAGCTCAACTGGTATGGTACGAGGCGGGGGAGTGAAAGTGGATTTGAGCTTGAGATTCGTGTCACCTTCATGGGTGTTTGGTTCCTGTAATGGTGGTTGATTTTGGAAGAAAGGCTTTTAGTTTGAGTTTGCAAAAGAACTCAGCCAACTCACAATGCAATTTGAATTATCAAGTCTTGCAGTGGGAGCAAAACCAAGTCCTTTATTGAGGACTTTCTCTTCCGCCTCAGTCAAGGTGTGTGATGACAGGTTAGTAACTAAAACCTGTGTGTGCTGGGTCCCGCTTGTTGTTCTTTGGATTTGCTGCGTGTGTGGGTCCCCTGATTCGGATCATCTTCCCAAAGGACTTGATTCTGTTTCCTTCGCCTTCCTTGTCCTCTTCGGCCGTTTCCTAAAAAAGGAAACCTGGGGTTGGAGTTCATGTATTGCATTTGAGGTTGAGCAAATGGAGGGTTCCAGCCATAAAGCATGTGTGGATTCATTGAGGGGTATGGACTGGGATAATTCATTGGGCCACCTTGGGGAGTGTGGGGCCATGGTTGGTGCCAGTTAGTATTTTGACCTCTACCTCTCTGTTTATTACGGTAACTGCCGTTGCTGGAACCGCTACTTACAGACGAGTCATCATCCGAAGACCCTGACTGTGCAGTGCGTGTTGGTGGTTTATAATCAGCATCCGCATACGGGTAAGTTTTGACATAGGAAAATTTCTTGATCTTTTTGAAATTTATGAATTTTGGATTGGGTGAGGTCATCCTTATATTCAGCCATCTCCTTGTTGACTTTGTCGAGTCTCTTCTTAAATGAAGTCAGGGTGGTTTTAAAATGATTCTCTGTTGCTTGGATATCTATAAGGATGGCGTCAGACAGTCTTTTTGCTGTCTGTATAATTAAGATGATCCAGTCTCTGGTACAATGCCAGGCTATTTGAGCCCAGTCCTTGCGAAATGCTGCATCATCTAGAAAGATGCGTGGAGCGTTGGTGACTATCAGTCCCTTGGGGGCCATGTTGTTACCTAGGTATTCCGTAAGAATTACACCATGTAGAATGGTTCTGATGCGGTTTTTCTTTTTTTCAGTGAGATTTTCCCAGTCCCCACTTTGTGCAATTGTCTGTGCAACATTGAGATCAGACATTAAGGGGGTGCTGAGAGGATGTTGTTAACGTCTTCTTCAGTAAATGTTAACCCTGGATTTTCCGCCATGTTTGGTAGCGGCAATAGAACATACGCTAAAATTGTTATGAAAACTATCACAGCTGTGCGCTGTCTGGTATGTAGTACACAACAAGAGAGTGAGGAAAAAGATTGGGGGCTGCGTCCTCTTCCCCGAAGTAATAGTAGAAACAACGTGGACGAACCCACCAAAAAAGGGTTACCACTTCAGGTGACTCAGTATCCAGTAGCAGAGTACAGACATCCAGTGGATTTGTAAGAAGACCTCTCACCCACCAACTTAGTTGGTGGCATGCTTCATCATTGGGGTCCCAGCTGGGCTGCCGAATACAACCCAGCTGTGCTACGATGCCTGATTACAGCGGAGCGGGTATTGGACAGTGAGGTGAGTGCTCTGTGAGTTGGGTACTCAGCGAGAGGTGAGAATAAAAATGTCTCTAAGAAGTGCCCAAGTGAGAAACTTTATTTAAAGGGTCTTAGGACATGATTAAAAATTCCACTTTTTTCAGCCACCTCACTGTCTTATTCACACTATGGTCCTGAAGAAAGCCTTACGATTAGTGTAAGATGCTGAAGCATGAAACATGAAACATTTGCACATGAAATTGTACTTGAACCACTCTTAATCGTTTTTATCAGCTTTTAGTTGCTTTTAAAAAACGCTACATTTTACTCAGTTCAGTTCAGTTCAACAAGCTTTATTCGGTTTGAAAGACAACCAGAAAAGCAGCATTAATACATTAACAGTAAATAAATTCATTATATACAAATACAATCATCATTAAATCACATAAAATCATTAAAATCAATTAAATATAAATGATACTTTTCCTCTCCTGTATTGATTTTAAAATAAACGTGGCAGCAAAAAAACATATCTCAGGGTCTCTAAGTGTAAACAATAGTTCCATAGCTGCCTTGGTAGTTTTTACATTATGTTTCTTAAACAAGGGTTTATTATAGATAACTCTGTAATTCAAATATAGACCGCATAATAGTAGAAAGTGCATAGTGCTCTGTTTTGAATGCTCATCACAAGGACATACTGTGGTAGAATGCATTTTTATTTTAGGGAATGCTACCAAGTGGTGGACTATACCCAGTCTCATCCTCGTTAATACATAGCGATGTGATTGTCTGGTAACAGTTGATAGATAACCTTGGAAGCCCTCTGTGTCTATAATTGATTGATAAAGCAAATATGTAGGTTGCAACCCAACCACTCTCATCCTACATTCACTTTTATAGGCCAGAAATGTGTTCTTAATCTCAGATTTTGTCAAGGCTACCACTTCAGCGGGATTTTCCCGAATCGTGAACATAAAATGATCTCTATAAAAATCAACAATATATTTTAACCACGGTATCGCTGAGTAGTTATCCAACTTCAGACAATCCTGTATTATTAATTGAGTAAATTTAGTCTCCTCTTTGGTCCAAATTGATTTCCATAGTAATAAGGGTCTTAGGGCAATCAGGTCTGACAGATATCTAAGGCCAACTTCACAGTGGGTTAATTCTGTAGAAGCAGATAAGGGAAGACATAATAGTTTC
Source organism: Calotriton arnoldi (assembly GCA_963921515.1). Taxonomy (NCBI): domain Eukaryota; kingdom Metazoa; phylum Chordata; class Amphibia; order Caudata; family Salamandridae; genus Calotriton; species Calotriton arnoldi. The sequence continues at coordinate 3,730,920 of CAWUFW010000688.1, read as the reverse complement.
TTTAAAAAGGAATTTTCCTCTATTTGTAACTCCTGGCTACAATTGTATCCCCATACCCCAGCACCATATAGTGCAATAGGAGTACACCTGGCTTTATAGATAGCTGTCATGTCTTTAATTCTACGATCGCCCAATTTTGTTGCAAACCGAAATACCCCATGCACACTTTTTGTCATTTTGGCTCTGACATTGGATAGTTCAGGTGTCCAATGGCCGTTACCATTAAATGTTATGCCCAGGTAGCAAAAATTATTAACAGTTTCAACTTTCATACCGTCTATAAAAAAGGCTTTCGGTTTCCTTGGTTTTGCCCCACAAACCATAATATATGTTTTTGCCTTATTAATTAACATTTTCCTTGCCTTAATAAAATCTGTAAACCTGCGTATAATAGAACGGGTATATTCTGTCCAGCGGCTTGGGGGGCATCTGCCGGCACCAGTTTAAGAATGGCATCGGCCTCGTTAATAAATAAGGTAAAAAGTAAAGGGGCTAAAACGCAGCCCTGGCGAATGCCACGTTTAACCTTAAAATTGGGTGTACATTCACCCCGCTGATCATACCGAACTCTGGTTGATAGATTTTCATATAACCTAGCAAGAAAATATATGATAGGTTTCGGGGCGCCTAAATTGAGTAAAACTGGCCAAAGGAGAGCGTGATCAACCAAATCAAAAGCACTACTGAGGTCAGCAAAGCATAAAAAAGACTCCCATTTTTAACGCGTGTATATTTACCAATTAAAAGATCCAGATTAATACACTGCTCAATCGTGCCTAACCCCTTCCTAAAACCATATTGTGCTTGGGATAAAATCTCGCTCTCCTTCACCCATTCATCCAGTCTCGCTAGTAGGACCCTACTCATCACCTTCACTGATGAATCCAAAAGGGAGATAGGGCGGTAGTTCTTTGCTTCAGATTTATTTCCTTTTTTGTATATCGGGATGATAACTGATTGGCCCCATGTAGACGGGGCACTCTCGGTGACTGCTGCATTAAAAACTCTAGTCAATATTGGTCCCCATAGTTCTGGTAACGTTTTATAAACATCTATGGGGACACCGTCAGGCCCCGGTGCTTTCCCACTTTTACTACCCATAATTCCTAGTTCCACTTCTTCAAGCGTGATATTGAGAGGAATAATAGGCCAATGTGGTACTATAGTGCTAAAAGTTTGCGGAACGTAATCTACGTTCTCTGATGGATTAAAAATACTGGTAAAAAATAGCACCCATTCCTCACAACTGACATAGGATGTTAGTACTGGCACAGAGTCATTTTTAAGGAAGGGCAAATTAACGGTCTCCCAAAAGAGTTTATTATTCCTAGTATCAGCGGCCTGTGTTAAGTTATCCCATGCTTCCTCTTGGAGCTCCCTTTCCTCTGTTTAGAACTAATTTATATTCAGATCTTAGGTTCTGTATTAATGCCTTGTCCCTAGGTCTATGGCAGACTGCATGTTTTAACCGGTTCAGGGACAGAGTACAAGCGTGGTTAAACCATCCCCTAGTCTGATTAGTTCTTCCTCTTAACGGGGCAGTCCTTATTCCATCAATTTTATCACTAATCTCAATAAAATAAGTTAAAATCATCTGGGGGCTAACATCTTCATCGAGACAGTCAAATATCTCCTTGCCACAATCTTCGATAATATTACTTATGACTTTGACTGGATTAATACCCTTCCATTTGATTCTTGTGCCATTAGATCTAAATGGAGTAATATCTGTAACAATTTTATGTGATTTAGCAAGTTTGTTCCCCAGATCAATGTTTGCATAATAATACAGTTGTGGTCGCTAAGCGACATTTGGGCGGTCCTCGGAGTAAAACAAAGGTGTGCAATGTTTGCCGAAACTAGGACATGATCAATCGTGGTACTAGCATTTCTACCAATAAAGGTCGGTATCTCCTTCCCATTCCTATCCAGCACGCTCTGGGTTGGATCGAGATCGTATTTGGTTAATACCATATTTAGAGAATCAACATAGGTATTGTGTGGGAAGTGAATATAGTCGTCTCCATCATCATTTTTACGTCCGCAGACTTTAGTCATGGAAAGTGGGCATAACGGTATATTAAAATCACCAACCCATAAAATGGAAAAATTAATATTTGTTATTTGAAGCAGGCTATCCAACCACTTTTCTAATTCTAATATTACATGGTGTCGGGTTGAATCAAAGATATTATTATAATAATTAACCAGCAGCACATCCCAACCGTCTTTATGGTGTATCCACAATATCTGCGAGTGTTGTCCTATTTTGACCACCCTTTTGACTATCAAAGGTAATTTGTTAGATAACAAAATTAGCAGCCCCCTTTAGCTCTACCAGCAGGAGAAGGTAACGCGGGCAAATCGTATGAGCTAAACCCTTCAAAAAATATAGGGTCTAAACTCCAAGTTTCTTGTAGGCAGATTACGTCGTGTTTGTTAATAAAATCTGCCCAACCCAGCGTATCCTTTTTATTTGCCAGTCCGGCAATATTCCAAGTTACAATCGTATAACCGTTGACTGGCAAATTCTCGACGTTGTCGTCGAGATGCTCACAAATTCTCACGTCCTCATCGTCATTGGATGTGGGCATTATGGATTGCATATTAGCACCACATGTCGGGGTTCCTTCAATACCAGAGTAGTACTCATCTGGTCTAACATCCAGTTCCCCGGTGGGTAGGTATATCGTTGGTATTAGTGGGGCAGTAAGTTGCAGTAAGGGGTTAGTTACTATTAATATGGCGGTATCAGATTCTCCATCTTTTTTCATATTTTTGTCCTTTTGCATGACACCGCCATATCTAGTCTCCTTTTGAGGACGGTGGGGGGTACACTGTCAATCATTATCTTCGAGTGTACTAAGTGTTTGGAATCTATTATAAACTGGTAAAGCATAGAGGGGTTTTGCGTGCACTACGTGGTTAACTCTGTTTAGCCCTTCACCTCCACCATTACAGTAAGTGGGCTTAAGGTGTCTATAGAAAAAACCCACGGGTAATAGTGATACACTAGTATCATAGTATATAGGTAGCTTTGCTCTATCCAGAGTACGCCTCGCCCAACTGGGCTGCCTAAAATTAATAATAATACAGTCCCCTGCAGCATTTTTTCTAGAGGGCCTATCCAGCCCACTCTTCTCACCAGCAAAATCTGGTCAGCGCAATTGGCTGGGAAGCCACAATTCTTGTCCAACCAGTGTACCACCTTATTTTTTAATGTATGATATGATTCCTTCTGTCCCCCCTCTAGCTGTGGTACATTCACCAATACGGCCACATAAGGGCAGCATTCAGGGGGGTAAGTTAATAGGCATATCAGTACTTCCCCTCTCGTTGTGGTTATTTAAATACGTGTTCAATTGGGCCCTAACATTACTATCCTCTCTTCCAGGACAGGGTTGGTTAGTCATAGCCACACTCTGGACTGATCGAGTTAGTGGGGTATTGTCACCTACTTTTTCCCTTGCATTGTACTGCCTTGAGCCCCACTATCCCTACTAGCACTAATAATGGTACCTGGGTTGCTGGCTCCCGGGTTGACGGTGGGTACCCCATGTGGTAGTTGACTAGTCGGTCCCCCATAATCACATTCCTGGTTTCCTGGGATTTTTACTACTATCTAATATTACATCTCTTAGCTGACTAATTTCCCCATTAAGTTTATCGAGTTTTTCATAAAGGGGCTTTAATGATACTTCAATTACTTAGGTTAAACGGGCAGCTAGCTGGTCAAATTGTACATCCTGATGGGGGTCCTGTTCGTAAGTAACCACTTTAGAATTTATTGGGGGGCCTTTCTTACTTTTATTAGAGGTCCCTGATTTCACCTGCCCTTTTTTACATCCCCGTTTCCTCTCAGGAGTAGGGGAGCCGCCAGGGGAATCCACTTGAAGTTGTAGAATGGATAGGTCATTAGCAGGATTCTCGATATCTCCATTTAGCGGCAATCGTCCCTCAGACCTATTACAGGGGGTGGCCTCTCCCTCGTGCCGATCTTTCTCGTGGCTAGCTTCAAATTCATTTTCCATTATCAAACCTGCCCCTAGTGATATACGACGTTCCGTCCTATCTATTTCTACATTGATTGCACTGACCGCCCGTACTAAATAAGAATCAATAGTAGGGCATGGGGAGTCAGCTATAGGTTTTGCCTGTTTTTGTGTTTTCCGTTTTGACATCTTGACTGTTATCCTTCTACTTTTCTACTATATGTACTATACGTACAACCGCACCCTCAGATTGCAGGACGTAGAATAACACAATTGTACAACACTACAAAATAGGAATAAGCTAATTTTCAGGAAACAATGTGCAAAATGCAATATATGAAAGTGCAGAGTGCAGTTGATACCAAGTACCGCCAAGGTAAGAGTGAAAGTACAACAGTACAAAAGTGCAAACGTCCAAGTTTCAAAATCCAGAATCCCGGCTAGGGACAAAAAATAATAGTAAATATTAAAATCGGGGAGTCTGGGAAAATAGTCAATAGCTAAAATCGATAGGTGAGGCCTCAAAAATATATAGGGGTTACGAACAATTAAAACAACGATTGAATATGCAGATTGCCTTAGTTATAGATTCATTATTCTTCTTTACTTGGCCTAGGGAATAATTTCGCATATATGTTGCCTTTTAAATGCCTTTTAAATGTTGAACTGTTATAAATATACTAAGGTACACAATTATATGTCCAAAAAAAACAACAAAAAAAACATTGAAGCCTTTAAATGTCACTCCTCCGCTCACGCAGTCCAACGATCGCTAAAGATGAGGAGGATCCTGTCAAATATTTAAACGTTTACCGCTTACCGTTTTTCTATACATTCACTGCCTGCCAATAAGTAATGCTTTGGTTTATCACCTTTCCAGGGGCTGAACAATCAGTAGTCCACCTGTTCTCCAAAAACAGATAACGGGCGAGAAAATGAAGACCAAATAAGGTGGCCCTGCCCTGGCACGGTCTACATTTTACTCAACTTCCTGATCGTTTAAACCGGGTTTTAATCGCAACGCTTGCTTTTATGCACTTGTTTTTTTGCACTTAGTCATTTTTAACCTGCATTGTGTAATTGAATCTGAATTTGAATTTGAATCAGAAAACGGTACCTGTGCAAACGCGCCCTTTCCCCTGCCACTCGCTCCCTCCCTGGTTGTCAGCACTTCCGCTCTGTTAACGCGGTCTAGTGCTCAGAGGGGGGCTCAGCGGCTGCAACGCAGCGCTGATTGGTGGGCGGGCGGACAGGAATACATTTAGACCCACGCTGGAGCGGACGCGCGCAGCGGGCTTGCCACTGGCACCTTGGAGGCGCGCCTAAGGCAAGCCCGTCTGCGCCCGACCGGGCCCAGGGGCCAGGACCCCCGGCCAATTTGTGTCATATTCAGCAAAACAACTCCAAGCTTTAGCCACCAGGAACTGTGCACTAGATAAGAGGGCAGTGGAGATTCTAAAAACTGAAAACCTTCTTGTCAACAAGAAGGACAATGAATCCCGAGCCTGCGGCCAGCCCATCATAAAAACACCCCGCCCACACAACCACCAGGTCTTAGAGTGGCCTTGCTCAACACACGATCACTACAAAAACACTGCCTCGAAGTCTTCTCGCTCCTTCAGGACGGAGACATTGATTTACTGGCAGTCACTGAAACATGGCTGGGAGACAACTCTGTTCCTGACATGATTGCAGCGCTCCCCGGGGACTTCACCGCCCACTGGCACAATAGACAAGACAATACTAGAGGGGGCGGGGTTGCCATCCTTTTCAACAAACGCCTTTTAGTGGAAAAGATACTAGCAGAGAGTATTGAAAACGCTGACACTCTAGGTGTCAAAATCTCAACTAAATCCTCCTGCCTAGTAATCCTAGTAGCTTATCGCCCCCCACGACCGACCCCCAGGTTTAACGATCTATTCTTTGAGATGGTTAGCGGCCGCTACCAGCGTCTCCTAGTGATAGGCGACTTCAACTACCACTGGGACAGCACACCTAGAGAGTCGCTGGCCAGCCAGTTTGAGAGCTCTATGAGCTCATTGGGGCTCCACCAACTAGTGAATGCCCCAACCCATAGTAAGGGCCACACACTTGACCTCATTTGGACCTCTCAGCCTCAAACCTGTCTTAGTGCCATCAGCCCATGCACCTGGTCCGACCACTCGCTGATCAGCTGCTGGGTCCCGCTGGGCAGTCAGCCGATGCACCCACCCTTAGGGTGGAAAACCATACGTAGCTGGAACCGAATTGAGGCTGACACACTGGTGGGCACCTTAGCTGGGCTCCCTCGGAAAGTTCCCCTGTCAAGCACCCTCGACCAAGAATGTGCAGCCATCGTCGATACACTTAGTAAAGCTATTGACCAAGTTGTCCCGGCACGCAGAGTGAAAGTCAGAGACAAAGGCAAAGGAGCCCCTTGGTTCAATGAAGACCTGAGGGTGAGAAAGCAAACTCTCCGCCAAGCTGAAAGGCGATGGCGGAAATCTGGCAGCCAAGCGGAGCTTGAGGCCCACAAACTCCTACTAGCCACATATAAAAAAGCCATCCTGACTAGAAAGGCTGAATTCTACGAGGCTAGAATTATGGGGGCCTCAAACAAACAGAAAGAGACCTTCAAGATTCTGAAAGAACTCAGCCAAATGTCACAGCAAAAAAAGACACCCCCACCAGTAGACTGTGACACCTTCCAGACTTTCTTCCTACAGAAGTTCAAGGACATCCTTGCGGAGATTGAGACTACCCCGACCAACCAGGCCCCCCCTGACCAGCACCCTGCGCTTCCCATGCCCGACAATGAACTCCCATCCTTTCCTAACGTGGACCGAGCCTCCATGCTTCGCCTGGTGAACCGCACTAAATCAGGCTCTCCGGCAGACCCTTGCCCCCCCAGGGTGTTCTGCATGGCCCTGCCCGGCCTAGAAAGTCAACTTCTTGCCTTTCTGAACCGCTCCCTGGAGACAGGCTACCTCCCCTCCGACCTAAAGGAAGCTAGGGTCACTCCCCTGCTGAAGAAACCAGGGGCAGATGCCGCTAGTCTTAAAAACTATAGACCCATCTCCCAGCTTCCCTTTCTGGCGAAGGTGGTAGAGCAACACATTCTAACATCACTCTCTGCGTTCCTAGAGAAACACCAGCTACTCCAGGGGCGACAGGCTGGTTTCAGGGCCCACCACAGTACGGAACTGGTGATGCTATCAGTAGTCGATGAACTCCGAATCAAAGCCGACAACAAAAAACCGTGTGCCCTGGTTCTGTTGGACCTCTCGGCGGCATTTGACACGGTCAACCATGCTCAGCTCCTAACTCGTATCACTGAACTGGGTATCTGTGGGACAGCATACCAGTGGCTCAAGTCCTTCCTGTCCGGACGGTCACAGAGGGTTCATCTAGGGGAGCTAGTGTCCGTCAAAGGCGCTCTTACGTGTGGAGTCCCCCAGGGGTCAGCGTTGTCCCCGCTCCTTTTCAACATATACCTCCAGCCTCTCATAGCTGCCCTTGCACGCATGAATTGCCAAGTTTTTAATTACGCGGACGACACTCAGCTTATCCTCCAAATCGATAACACTCAACAGGCCTCTCTACAGGTACAAAACATCCTGAGATACACCGTGAATTGGATGACTAATAACTCCCTGAAAGTCAATCCCGATAAGACAGAGGTCCTGGTCATCTCGTCCAAGTCTAACCCCTGGAGTGACCTCTTTGGCCCCAGGAGCTTGGGACAACCCCACGCCAGCCACAGTCGTGAGAAGCCTAGGCATCAAGATTGATGCAGAGCTCTCTATGGCCAACCAAGTAGCCACCGTCACCGGAACTTGCACAGGCCTTCTTAGACAGATGCGAAGACTTGCCCCCTTTCTCTCTACAACAGCACTACAGATGATAATATCGGCCACCATCCTATCGAGACTGGACTACGGGAATGCCCTGTACATTGGCCTACCAGAAAAACTAACCAATAAACTACAAGTGACCATGAATGATGCCGCCAGGTTGATCTTTTGGCTTCCCAGAAGGGCGCATGCAACCCCGCTGCTCCATAAACTTCACTGGCTCCCCATCAAGCAGAGGGCAAAGTTCAAAGGCCTCTGCATTGCCCATAAAGCAATCTACGGCCAGGCTCCAACATACATCAAGGAGCGTCTTGGGAACTATGTGCCGGGCCGGAAACTGCGATCTTCCGAGAGCCGACTGCTGGCGGTCCCTCGGTTTAAAACCGCATCCAAGGGAGGTAGAGCCTTCTCTGTTATGCTCCCGCAACTCTGGAACAATATGCCCGACGGCCTCCGCAAGGAAAGCGCGCTCCTCCCTTTCCGGAAACACCTCAAAACGCTCCTGTTCAGGGAGGCCCTGGAGGCACGCCAATAATCCGCATATAGGCACCAGATGGACAGAGGCTTGTTTGTGTTCACTCTCTCAAAGCGCTAAGAGACCCCCGGGGTGATTACGCGCTATAGAAATGTCAGCTAACATAACATAACATGTTGACCGTCACCTAAGGGATATCGAAGTACAATTTTAACTTCAATATATCCCGCCTGTATTTTTAATCATGTCCTAAGACCCTTTTAATAAAGTTTCTCACTTGGGCACTTCTTAGAGACATTTTTATTCTCACCTCTCACTGAGTACCCAACTCACAGAGCACTCACCTCACTCTCCAATACCCGCTCCGCTGTAATCAGGTGTCGTAGCACAGCTGGGTTGTATTCGGCAGCCCAGCTGGGACCCCAATGATGAAGCATGCCACCAACTAGGTTGGTGGGTGAGGGGTCTTCTTACAAATCCACTGGATGTCTGTACTCTGCTACTGGATACTGAGTCACCTGAAGTGGTAACCCTTTTTTGGTGGGTTCGTCCACGTTGTTTCTACTATTACTTCGGGGAAGAGGACGCAGCCCCCAATCTTTTTCCTCACTCTCTTGTTGTTTACTACATACCAGACAGCGCACAGCTGTGAGAGTTTTCATAACAATTTTAGCGTATGTTCTATTGCCGCTACCAAACATGGCGGAAAATCCAGGGTTAACATTTACTGAAGAAGACGTTAACAACATCCTCTCAGCCCCCCCCCCCCTTAATGTCTGATCTCAATGTTGCACAGACAATTGCACAAAGTGCGGACTGGGAAAATCTCACTGAAAAAAAGAAAAACTGCATCAGAACCATTCTACATGATGTCATTCTTACGGAATACCTAGGTAACAACACGGCCCCCAAGGGACTGATAGTCACCAACGCTCCACGCATCTTTCTAGATGACGCAGCATTTCACAAGGACTGGGCTCAAATAGCCTGGCATTGTACCAGAGACTGGATCATCTTAATTATACAGACAGCAAAAAGACTGTCTGACGCCTTCCTTATAGATATCCAAGCAACAGAGAATCATTTTAAAACCACCCTGAATTCATTTAAGAGACTCGACGAAGTCAACAAGGAGATGGCTGAATATAAGGATGACCTCACCCAATCCAAAATTCATAAATTTCAAAAAGATCTCAAGAAATGTTCCTATGTCAAAACTTACCCGTATGCGGATGCTGATTATAAACCGCCAACACGCACTGCACAGTCAGGGTCTTCGGATGATGACTTGCCTGTAAGTAGCGGTTCCAGCAACGGCAGTTACCATAAGAAACAGAGAGGCAGAGGTCAAAATACTAACTGGCACCAACCATGGCCCCACACTCCCCAAGGTGGCCCAATGAATTATCCCAGTCCATACCCCCCAATGAATCCACACATGCTTTATGGCTGGAACCCTCCATTTGCTCAACCTCAAATGCAATACATGAACTCCAACCCCAGGTTTCCATTTTTAGGAAATGGCCGAAGAGGACGAGGAAGGCGACGGAGACAGAATCAAGTCCATTGGGAAGAGGATCCGAATCAGGGGGCCCACACATGCAGCAAATCCAAAGAACAACAAGCGGGACCCAGCACACACAGGTTTTAGTTACTAACCTGTCATCACACACCTTGACCGAGGCGGAAGAGAAAGTCCTCAATAAAGGACTTGGTTTCGCTCCCACTGCAAGACTTGATAAATTCAAATTGCATTGTGAGTTGGCTGAGTTCTTTCGCAAACTCAAACTAAAAGCCTTTTTTGAAAACCAACCACCATCACAGGAACCAAACGACCATGAAGGTGACACGAATCTCAAGCTCAAATCCACTTTCACTCCCCCGCCACATACCATACCAGTTGAGCTCATTGCTTTTGAGCAGGCTATCTACAAAGAAATTGAAAACACCAAGGAAGAACCTCAATTCAAAAATACCAGTAGCTCCGAATTCGCCGCCATCAGCAGTCTCAAGGCCAATGATCGGATCATTATAAAACCGACGGACAAGGGCAGTGGGATTGAGCTTCAAGATAAAGATGACTACCGAACCGAATGTAAAAGATTACTCGATGACGCCAAAATCTACAGACGATTGGAAACTGATCCCACTGACGACCTATGAACCAGAATACAAGCACTAGTTGAAGATGCAGAATCTAAAAGAGAGATCAGTAAACATGAAGCCTAGTTCTTGACCTCGGGTGGTGACAAAGTTCGATACTTCTACACCATTCCGAAGATTCATAAGAACAGATCACCCCCTTCCGGACGCCCCATAGTTTCGGGCATTGGTTCACTATTGGAACCTCTTTCCCGCTTCTGCGATCACTATCTACAACCAATAGTACAAACAACACCAACTTACCTAAAAGACACCAAGGATCTATTGGGTCACCTAAACACCATGAGCTTCAATCCTGACACCTCACTCCTGGTCAGTTTGGACATAGAAAGCTTGTATACTAGCCTTCCGCAAGATGACACATTACAAGTACTATGTACCTCACTGGACTCCATCACCTGGGATTACAACACCCCAAAGTCATTTGTATTACAATGTGCTGAACTAGCTTTGAAAGACAACTATTTTGAATTTGAAGGGGACCTCTTCTTACAGATATACGGCACTTCAATGGGCAGCACATTTGCCCCAGTCTGGCAGGCCTCTATGTGTATAATTTTGAAACAACCCACCTTCTGAACCCCACTTCCCCATTTTTCACTAACATCAAATTTTATAAGAGATACATTGATGATGTTATCCTTATATGGGAGAGTACAGAGGTCAGATTACAAGCGTTCCTAACCTGGATAAATGAACAGGACCCCAACCTTAAGTTCACCCACAATGTAAGTAGAGACAGCATCACCTTCCTTGATTTGGATATCAGGGCTGAAGGGGGTGGCCTCTCGACTAAAACACATTTCAAGCCTAGTGCGGAAAAACTCCCTCTTACGCTTTGAAAGCTTCCACCCCAGACCCTTGCGGGAGAATCTGCCATATGGACAATACCTAAGACTGCGTCGAAATTGCAGCAATATCAATGACTATAAAGAACAGGCTTACGCCTTGACCATCAAATTGAAAATCCGCGGTTATCCCGAGAGAATAACGAAAAAAGCACAGAAACGAGCCAGGAACCAGAATCGCGAAGGCTTATTGGAACAAACTCAGAAGACAACACCTACAATATCACTCACATGCGTAACGACATACAACTCCATTTCCAATAAAATAACACAAACCATCCAAAAGAATTGGAGAATACTCACAAGTGGGAAATTAAATTGGGAAAAACCTCTGTTTTCCTATAGGAGAGCAAAAAGTCTAACAGACAGTCTGGTGTCCACATGCCCCCAACAGCAAACCACTTCATCAAACACTGTCCTAAACGCCTGGGGACTCCCTAACATGGTAGGCCACTTTCCCTGCGGCAACTGCAGCGTCTGCCACATTACGAAAACTACAAAAACCCTTAACTTAGAAGCTGGGTGGACGTGGCAGATCAGAAAACACACCAACTGTAACTTGGCCAATGTGGTCTATCTCATCACATGTCCATGCGGACTCCGCTATGTGGGAATGACGAGCCACAAAATAAAAATCTGAATTTGCAAGCATAGAAGTAACATTCGCTGCAAGCGCAGCACCACAAAGATGACAGAACATTTCCTTGAATTGGGCCATACCACCAACGATATGAGTTGGGTGATAATTGAGCAACTGGACAAAGGTACCACCAACCTACAAAACCAGCTCTTTGAAAAAGAGCAACGTTGGGTCTACCGCCTATCCACCCATCTCAACGGTCTTAACAACAATATCCCATGGAACTCACTTCATAGAACATGAATTGACACTTGAGACTCATGTATCATTTATACAAGTGCTTATGAATCCATACGTATAATTGGGGCAAAAACGTAGACTATCCACATACATTATGGCACCAGCATTGCTCCGTATGTACCCTAATCAATAGATAGCCCTTATGGCATAGGACACTTTTCCATTATTCCGTCGCCATAGACACCTGCCAGGCTCAACATCTATTTTCTCCAATCCGCTCCTTCCACATAGTGGTCTTACATCTCTGAGTACAGGTACAATACGCCTCTCTACCACTACCAGATAACACCTGGTCGACCCCCTCATAGAACATGAATTGACACGTGAGACTCCTGTATCATTTACACAAATGCTTATGAATTCATACGTATAATTGGGGCAAGATGTAGACTATCCACGTACATTATGGCACCACCACTGCTCCTTATGTACCCTAATCAATTGATAGCCCTTATGGCAAGGACACGTTTCCATCATTCCGTCGCCATAGACACCTGCCAGGCTCAACATCTATTTTCTCTAAACCGCTCCTTCCACATAGCGGTCTAACATCTCTGAGCACAGGCACACTGTGCCTCTCTACAGCTACCAGATAACACCTGGTTGACCCCCACCCTCCATTTCCCAGTTCACCGCACTAACCGGCTAGTCCAGGGTAAAAAGTTCCCCACCGCTAGAGCATATGTAGGCACATTCCGCTCGTCAATTTTAACTTTATTGACATCTCCATCTACAGGCATTTGCCGCACTATCCAGGAAGTGGAAACCTGGACACACTCCGTATTGCCTCCACGTTATTCAGGTTAGCACTCTAGTTTCTGGAGCATGAGGCACACATCCCATTACGCGGACACGCCCCTTCCAGGAACTTGTACTAACACACAGTGGACACCGGTTTAGTTACCGGCGGGATCCTGCTCAGCTCGCAACAGGTTGTAACGGTGGGAGTCCATACTTGACGAAGTAAGTTTTCAGGCTCAGCTAGATCGCGGCAAGGCGGACGCCCTGTCCCCCAACCCCTTTCTCACATACTTACTGCCTTTCTTTTTACCGCCCGCAGTGTTTGACTACAGGAGGCTCCTCCTGACAGGATCAGTCTGATTATTTTAATCGGGGTTGAAGTAAGGCTACTTCACGTTCCTTTTGACAATTATTGTTAAATCCTGTTTTTTCTGGACCCTGCCACATTCGTTGGCGATCTGAACATTACGCTCACTACTATTATTCATGCTGGCCTAAGAGCGTCATATGCACCGTGCTCACCATTTTTTAACCCTATTCGAACCTCACGCATTATTCTGCCATGAGTGCGAGGGTTTTAAGGTTACCAGCAACAGCGCGGCTACTCTCCCGCGCTCCAAGCTGTACACTTGTCTATCTCACGCTTTAATCGAGAGAACACAGCCAAATCACACTGACTGGCCAAATGGTCTCCGGCACATATTTGTGACCACGCATGGTACCCGCTAGTGCTTCAATCATGCATGCAATTACCTGTCACCATGCATGACCTTTTGACTATACCTGATGTTCTGCGCATGCAACATCTCTAAAGAATAATTACCACAGCTACTTCGGACTCATGAGTACCAACAAAGCACAGCAAAAAACGCGCAGCATGCAAGTAAGGAAAGTCACATGCCTAAAATATATATGTTTTACATGTTCTGTATGTCCTATACGTTGTGATAAGCAAATAAGCTCCCTCACGACCTATATTTCTTTTAAGTTAAAGACTAAATCTAGTATGGGCTAAACAAATATGTAAACAAAGACATCATCAATACAAATTACTAGTTAAATTTGAACTTTGTTATTTATTTTTCTTGGATATGCATGACTAATACATCAAAATTAGTTAATTGTCTCTTTTTTTTTTTAAAACAAGATACATGTTTGTTTCTGATAGATTTTTCTTTTTATACATTATTATATATGAACCAATACATAAAAAAAGTATGCAATTATAAATACGACACTATGCTCTGAACCCCTAAATTAAATCAAATATATAAACAAGTCAAAATTATCAGTCTCACTCAATCAAACCAAACAAACTCACACATAACCCAAACATACATACACACCTGGGTCAGGGGGAGACAAGGAAATTCAAGGTCTCCACGACCATGTTGGATGAAGTTGTTCAACAAGGTCTGTTACAATGAGGTCGACGCGCGTTTTGGTGGGGTATAGTAGATGGTAAACCACCTTCCTCAGGACCTTCCCAAGATAGTATGGATTCACACAACAGCAAAGGGGTACAGGTAATGCTAATATACAATTTGCTCTCCAATGGATGTAAAAAAGGCTGGGCTCGAGATTATATATAGCATATGAGGCGACTGTAGTGTTCTCCAACACTGCACTTTGGCACCTGAGTGAACTAATACACTTGAGTTTGCTTTTGCTCTATTCGGTGTTTACTGTGCTCCAGGCATTATGATCTAGCTGTCATCATATGTTTCCTGTGCGCAGCAAGTGTAGCGTCGAATTCAATATACTCTGTCCAGAGAATAGAATCAATCTCGGATTGTTTCGGATTTCTTGTGATTTATGTTATCGCCTACTTCTTCAATAGCATATATATTGTCCCTTACCGCCGGTTCCGCGCCGCCTCCGAGTCCGCTCCTGGCCGGTGTAATAGCGCAGCCGGGTCCCGCGTGTTCTGAATCCAAGCTGTGGACTTGTCTATCTCACGCTTTAATCGAGAGAACACAGCCGAACCACACTGACTGGCCAAATGGTCTCCGGCACATATTTGTGACCACGCATGGTACCCGCTAGTGCTTCAATCATGCATGCAATTACCTGTCACCATGCATGACCTTTTGACTTTACCTGATGTTCTGCGCATGCAACATCTCTAAAGAATAATTACCACAGCTACTTTTGACTCACAAGTACCAACAGAGCACAGCAAAAAACGCGCAGCATGCAAGTAAGGAAAGTCACATGCCTAAAATATATATGTTTTACATGTTCTGCATGTCCTTTACGTTGTGTGCTTTCTTTTACAGAGTTCAACCAATAAGTGGGTCCATAAGTACGGTGCGCCCACACTCACAGCACACCTTAGCGTGTGTGCTGATATCACACTCACGTTCCTGCATCCACTTTTTTCAGCCACCTCACTGTCTTATTCACACTATGGTCCTGAAGAAAGCCTTACGATTAGCGTAAGAGGCTGAAACATGTTGACCGTCACCTAAGGGATATCGAAGTACAATTTTAACTTCAATATATCCCGCCTGTATTTTTAATCATGTCCTAAGACCCTTTCAATAAAGTTTCTCACTTGGGCACTTCTTAGAGACATTTCTATCCTCACCTCTCGCTGAGTACCCAACTCACAGAGCACTCACCTCACTCTCCAATACCCGCTCCGCTGTAATCAGGCGTCGTAGCACAGGTGGGTTGTATTCGGCAACCCAGCTGGGACCCCACTGATGAAGCATGCCACCAACTACGTTGGTGGGTGAGGGGTCTTCTTACAAATCCACTGGATGTCTGTACTCTGCTACTGGATACTGAGTCACCTGAAGTGGTATCCCTTTTTTGGTGGGTTCGTCCACGTTGTTTCTACTAAAATTGTTTTAATACATATATTTTACTCTTGGATTCCTTAAAGTACTAACTCCTGGCCTATAAACTTGTCTGTTAATTCTATCCCATTTTCATCCATGTTACTCTTGATTGTACTTCTAAATGTGTCACTTCCCTCAGTTTTTTCAAGCAAACATTTTAACTAATGTGACTGAATCCTGTGTGCTTTGTGATTTTCCATATGCTTCAGTTTATTACAAAAGTGCATTGAAAAAAAACCTCCAAACATATTTTAAATTTGTCTGTAAAGCTGATCATATTTTGACTAATTTTACTGGCAAAATGTGGGATGTGCACAACTTGGGACAGTAAAGTCCTCACCTATTACTCCGGGGATTTGATACCGCTATCTTTGAACTGTATTCAGTTTTGACTAACATGCTTTAAACCATTTGCCACCAACTTTACCCTCAAAATAAAACCAACTGCAAATTTCAAAATATAATTGTTAGTATCACCGCCACCTCCTCTGAACACTTTGTCGTCCTTACTGGGGGCCGTGCCCCCCAAAACATATAGTCCTGGCTACGGCCCTGTCTGTAAGTGTGGATCAGCGTCTTGAATCGACATCTCTTCTGAACGAGGAGCCAGTGAAGCTTCTTGAGGTGGAGGGTGATGTGGGACGTTTGGGGAGGTCAAGGATGAGTCTGGCCGCTGAGTTCTGTATGGTCTGCAGTCTCTGTGTAAAAACATAAGTGCTAGATACAAGGGAATAAACTAAGGAAGTTAACAATGCAAAGCATAGATGGGTATGCGAGTCATACCCAGGGTCAGAACAAAAAACTGGGGTTACAAATTGTGGAAAATGTAGACGGAAAGTGAGAATACTCCAGGGTCACAGTGACTTCACTCACACATGGGGTCAGCAAGTTGGGAATTAAGAGGCTGACGGAAAACTAAGGGACTTCAGATACAGAATCAAAATGTCTACAGAGCAAAAGGAGTTTGAGTTCCTTTTTGAAAGTTGCGAGAGGTCTAGAGGAAGCAAATTTCAAATTCGTGTAGCACTGCTGAAAAATGATTGCTTCATACGGGGTTCTAATTAAAAGGGAGAAGGGACTGAGCATTTCTTGGCCCTCCTTGTCAGTTTCAAACGGGCTCCTACTTATCTTCAGCCGACCATACATACCTCCTGGCATCACACACTACAAGTTAGGGTCGTTTGTATCTCCAGTTGTAATGGCGCGCTCTATTTTCTTGGCACCACAAGAGGGCGCTTCAATGCTGCAATTCCACATGAACAAACTTTCCCATTTTAAGGAGTTGTTCTTTTACTGCCACAAAAAAAGTCACTCTGTCGTTGTCCTTCAAAAGGATGTCCTGCTGAAGTCATCACAAGTGGAGCATGGTTGCGGTTAGGATCGTCTTTATCAGAGAAAAATACTGGCCATTTGTTCGCGTTTAGCAGTCTGCAAAGGACTGGACATGATAATTAAAGAGAACTTTATTTTATTTTAAAATCATTTGTATTCTTTTTCTGTTATCCTGGCTTTTAGGAGTTTTTTTACTTTAATTATCAGTTATGGATCGCTGTTTGAAGTATGTACTGCTATGGGGGAAATGCCGGGTTTTTGCGATTTTCCTGATTGTTGCACTAGCCAGAACATAAACATACTTGTGGTCATGCCAGTAAAACACATGGCCAAGTGGCAACCCTACTTTCACAGCATCTGGCTGCGCGTGTTGATTTAGCTCCACAAGGGGGTGCTCTGCTGCTACCGTGACTCCGCTGGAGTGTCAGCCACACTCCAGCCACAAACTAAGGGTGATCTGCCTCCATCACACCACTTGTGGGCGCTGTTCGACTGCACACCACAAAGAAGCACTCTGCTTCTGTCGCTTCACTGGGTGGGAGGTCACTGGTGCTGTTACCGCACAAGGGGAACTGACTGCTGAAAGAGACAGATGGGAAGGGCGCGGGGAAAGGTGGGGGAGGGCATGGAAGAAACAGGTGGGGGTGACGGAGACAGGTGGGGAGCAGGACACTGCTAGGACAGACGACATGTGCAAATAAACTAGGACTCGGGGTCTTGAACACGAAATGGTTCACTAGGGTTATGGAGGGCATTAAAAATACCACTAGGGCCAGAGACTAGCGAATTAGACTGGCGAAGAGAGCGTGACTAGGAAAACATCTGGAGGAGGTGAAAGAGTCATGTGGAGGAAGGCACCGACCGCACGTCATGATGCTCCACTTATTCCATGTCACCAGGTGCCACATAACCACGTCCAGCGCTTTCATTGAATAACGTGAAGCATTATGGGAGTTGTAGCCTATTATACGAATTCTATTCGTATGTCATGTTTGCGTTATATTTTCTTCTCATGTAAAGCGCTCTGATACCTCTGGGTCTAGCCAGCGCTATATAAAACTCTCAAAATAAAAAATAAATTAAAAAAAGTAGCCCTGATTCTCCGGTTAAACAAATTGTATTCCTACCGTACCTGAAAGCAAAAGAAAAACGTTCAAAGAAAGCCTAACTCTTGAATATGTGGTCAAATGGTAACACTAGACGGGTGGGGGCATTAATGAGGCAGATGAACGAGGGTGGGGTGAAAGGCGGGGAGCTGCGGTACCTTCAAAACTGGCAGAACCTGTTTCCGTCGGGGAGACACAGATATCCATTTACCCTTATTTCAGACCCTTGAACCTTGTTTTCAGGTGCTTGGGAGTGGGGGAGCGGAGGGGCGCTCGATGGGGTGTGAGGGGGGGTTTGGGGTGCCGATGAATGAGGCACTGTGGAAGGAGAGGGTAGATCCGATATCTCCCTCTTTGTCCTTGGCTGGCAACACCCCCAGGGGAAGTGCAGGCGGGAGCGGTTCCTCAATCCAGACCTCTGATGCCCTCCCCCCTCCTCCTGCGCAGGAGGAGGGGGGGGGGGGGCCTGCAGCGGGGTTAGGAGACCCAACCTTCTTTCACAAACCCTAAAATAACCAACCACCCTTCCCCTTCCCCCACCAAGATGAAATGGCTGCCCGCGTGAGAAAATGAAGGGCGCAGAGAGAAAGGTGCGCTCCGGAGGGAGGGGGCAGGTCTGCGGTTCCCCTTTTCAGATTCTCTTTGTTTGAAGGGGGAGGTATATGGCCAGCTGGAATGAGGTGGGCGGAAGGGTTGGAAGCTGGCATCAGTCCCCATCAGCAGCAGAAGCGGCTCCTCTTCCCTCCCTTCCTCTTTCCTGTCCCTCCCTTTCCTCCCCCCTTGTTTCCCATCACCCGTAGCCTACAGTGGGGATTACCAAGGTTCCCTCAGTTTTTCTTTTTTTTAAATGAAATATCCGGAGTACGAGCGCGGGTTGGGGATAATGGTACAGGAAGGGACAGGTGAGGGTGTGGTGGCGGGAGAGGGCACAGGAATGGGAAACAGGTGAAAGGCAGCTGGAGTCCCCGCTCCCTCCATGCTGAACATGGACAGCACGGCTGGTACAGACAGCATGATGCTAGGGTCACTGCCACAGCTGCCCCCTGAAGTCCGCGAAGACCAGCGCTGCCTGTCTGCAGTCTTGGACCCTGGCCCTCACGCAGGACAAGCTTTCACATGTGCCCCCAAGCAGCCCGCCATACCCCCAATACCTCTGGAGTATCCAGGGTTTTAAGTAGGATTTAAAGTGTGTGTGTGTGGGGGGGCGGGAGGGGGGGGCGCTGGGGCTGTGTTGTTATAGACGTGACTTAAAACGTAAACTACATGTCTGTGATTTCCATAGTGTGCCACCAGACGGGCATATTGGTGTCTCTATGAGCTTTCTGTTATTGCATCCAGATATATTACACAACATTTCACATACACCTAAAACCAACCAGGACGACTGGCTTTGGTAATGGTTATCTCTGAGTGCTCAGATGAGAGGCCAAGGATTGGGATGACCATGTATTCTGAACTCCTTTTTGACACTATGACAGGCACAGTGAGAAATTCGCAGTGCCTTCAGCCTCAACTCAAGAGCTCTCAATCGTGGCCTGTTATAAACACCTTGAGGCGACTCAGTTCAAAGTATAAGTTCCATACAAGACTGGAACTAGCTAACACGCTTATGGAGTGCAAAATTAAATAAAACTTGAAATATAAACAGGAACTAAACCACTGACATGGATTACTTTAACTTTTTTTTTTTTACATTTGTTCAGAAATTGTTAGTGTTTTTACCAGTAAAGTTAAGGACATGAATATAGGGCCTGATAGGGACCCGTTTCAATATCTGTTTTAAATTGCTACCGGGTCTGAAACCCATAGGGACCCGGCCCACTTAAAGCCCTGAGACCGTTGCAATATGTCAGCCCCCTGTCCCCAAGGCTAGCACTTACAGAATCAGCCAACATACAATTGTTCACAAGGAACTCATTTGAACAAAACAAAAGTAAAAATTGCGCAAAGAGAGTAAGTTCTTTGCAACCAAATTGAAGTTCTAGTTAGAGCTGCGAATTATATCCTTCTAACATTGCTATTTCATTGGTTAAGAAAATTAATCAATCAAGGTTAAATTGAAGCCCACATACAACAAAAATTCTGTTGTGCCCACTTCAGCTGAACTTGGGCATAACTTTTATTTGCAAAAGGTAATCATAAGAAAAAGAAGTAAAACAATTACTGTGTATTCACACTATATACCAGATAAAAGAGTGACTCAAGTGACTTATGTGACCCAGTGTAGTGACCATAACCAACAGTGAAGTATTATACAGTGACTGGTAAAAAGAAGCAGTTGGTTATTCAAAAAATCAGGGACGTCCCTAATGGAATAAAGTTCAATTCACTCACTAGAAATTATTTTAAATGTTCTAGGACTCTCCCTCCTTTGTAGCCGACGACGTTTCGACCCTCTCGAGTAGGAATTGAGGTAAGCCTCCCCATACTGGACGACCACCTCGTGGTTAAACCGGTTGACTATGAATGTCCAAACGTCATTCATGAGCATTATAACTGACCACCATGACTTGCTGTCTTGCAGACCTGTTGGAAGCAGATTCTGCAGGAGGGATTGTAATTGTAACATCCCGGGTGACCAGCGCCCTCTCTAATTGATGTTTCACATTTAGGAATTGATTATAACTGACAGGGTGACCAGTGTCCCTGACCTTCCATCCTAACTCCTGGTGAGTATAGGAACCTTGTTCACCCAGTGAATTACCGTTTGAGCGCCCCGCCTTTTACTACTTTCATCATTGATCTGCATTACTCATGCTGTTTTGCAGACCCGGTCCAGGCTGATCTCAGCACGAGGGAATGTATCTACTTTTTCCTGGGTGACTAGTGCCCCCCCCCCCTGCTTGTTGTCTACAGTGCGAGGATCGATTATTATTGACAGGGTGACCAGTGCCCCGTACCATCTCTCCTGACTCCTGGTGAGTGCAGGATGAGTGTCCTCTCCTAATAAGTGTCTTTCCAACTGTGCTAATGTCAACCTAACTGGGGTACTTTATTGATAGGTACCTCTGGATACAAGACAACTATTAAGTACGGATTCCTTGGCTAAGTCCACGAGGACCATAATAGGGTAAGCTCACTCGGCTGTGTGTGGACGTATCGCACAGTCTGAACCTCGCATGCATTATAACTTGCCCCTCCATCTTTCTTTCACCAGATTGCTACCCTCGACTACCTACTTAGGGAGATACCTTCAGCCACAATTGAGTGCCTAGGGTAAGCCCACTTTAGGTTATTTTCCTACTCACAGTCCACTTTAGCCTTTCATCCTTTTAATAATTGTCCAGTTACAGTCCCCAGAACCCCCTGTCCTGAAGAGACCCCGTAACTCGAGAGGGTCGAAACGTCATCGGCTACAAAAGGAGGGAGAGTCCTAGAACATTTAAAATAATTTCTAGTGAGTGAATTGAACTTTATTCCATTAGGGACCTCCCTGATGTTTTGAATAACCAACTGCTTCTTTTTACCAGTCACTGTATAATACGTCACTGTTGGTTATGGTCACTACACTGGGTCACATAAGTCACTTGAGTCACTCTTTTATCTGGTATATAGTGTGAATACACAGTAATTGTTTTACTTCTTTTTCTTATGATTACCTTTTGCAAATAAAAGTTATGCCCAAGTTCAGCTGAAGTGGGCACAACAGAATTTTTGTTGTATGTGGGCTTCAATTTAACCTTGATTGGTTAATTTTCTTAACCAATGAAATAGCAATGTTAGAAGGATATAATTCGCAGCTCTAACTATAACTTCAATTTGGTTGCAAAGAACTTACTCTCTTTGAGCAATTTTCACTTTTGTTTTGTTCAATTGAGTTCCTTGTGAACAATTGTATGTTGGCTGATTAGCTATACCCAGTTCACAGGGACATATGGGTTGCTCTTGTTTTTGCTAAAAAAAAAAAGCACTTACAGAATGTCATAATGCCCTTCCTCCATACCTAGCTCCCACGGCATGTCAAGCGCCCACAGACCCCTAGGCACCCCTCTGCCTATACACTCGGTATTTTATTGACTTGACATTAAATCCTATTTGTCCCATGGACGTTTGTGTGTGAGTTTGTGCTTCCCACAGAAATCGTATAAGAACCACCACGGTGACTATGACACCCTTGTACCAAGCAGCCCAACAGTATGTCAGGTTTTAGGACTGCACGGGGGGCGCTAGTGGCGCACAACAAAGATGGACATGCATCAGTAAGGCTCCAGCCAGACCGGGCGGAAAAATATCCTTAACCCCCATCCTACATTGTTTAAAAAACTCTACACTCGTCCCAACGAGGAGCGGAACGACAGCTTATACCAGCGACCCCAAAAAACCCGCTGTAAGGCCAAGCAGCGCCGGAGGAAAAGGCTGTCCGAATCCAGAGCGGGAAGCAGCGACGACGCACTGGAGAGGGAAGACGGCCGCCGCTGATAGGCAAGACCGGTGACGAATGGGCCCTTCATGAGCTGCTGCAGAGGAGAGGGGAGGACTCGGGCGGCGGCTGATGAGCAGCCGGAACATATACCATAGGCCGCTGAGATAACGACGGGGAGCTGGGGCGGATGCGACACAGCACCAACGTAAGGTACTAAACGGGAGGAGTGAGGGGATCGAGCTCCGGAGTTCGTGAAGCGCAACTCCCCGCACTCGCGGCGCAGACGAGTGACGAAACACCGGTAAGGCATGCATGCAGCAGTCTACCGAGGGGAGTAGTAAAAATCCTTAGGGCAGGTTGATGGGGAAAGAAACGTGAGCGCCCATAAGAATAGACTCCGCTGCAGACCCCATCACTGCCCCAGTGACGAAAAAGAAGGGCCGCCATTTTAGGCACAAAGGGAAGCTGCAGAGACGAGACGGATAGCTGCCGCGATAGACCCCCCCTGCTCCGGAATATCCCTAAACTGAAATTTGAGGCCGAGAAGTGCCTGGTAGTAGATACCGACCCTGGGGAAAACTGGCTTGGGAAAGACGAACCAGGAAGTGTGGAGACATTGCTGCTACCTGCGTAATTGGGCAGCCATTTTGATAGCGCAGGGCTGTTCGGCTCTAACATCGGTGCACAAGGCCTAGAGGAGGGCAGCCAAGAGGCCTACTGAACGGCTGTGCACGTGGTGACTTTCGCTCACCGGAACACTGTCCCCCACCCATAAAGCGGCACCTGCAGCCCCGTAAGAGGGAGAGAACTTCGATAAGGAATGCTCAGCATTGGGGCCTGAACCGCAAAGACGCACCCAGTAGAACCCAACGAAAGTATTAGCCCGCAGACTTATACTACCAACTGCGGTGCGCGAATTATTAAAGACTCAGTGTGCAAGACTCCGGTACAGAAGCCTGAACACTATAATAGAGCACACCGGATTGGAAATCCTCATCAGGTACAGAGCCCACGCGGGACAGACACTGGCAAAAGCTAGAAGTGGGCAATCACACGATAGAAGTCGGAGGCCGGATATCACCCTGCATTCAGCCCAAACGCAACACAGACCAGATAATATGGGGCGCACCGATGCTAAACAGGCGAAATTATCGTTCGACGCCCGCAGGCCACCCCGCTCCCAGTCAGCGGAGCAGACAGACTCGGCCGCAGCAGACCGCCAAGAGGAGGACTGGAAAACGCTGCTCCTAAGCATGAAACAGAGCCTAACATCCATTGATGCGAAAATGGATACCATGAATGCCAGGATGGACTCTGTGGTAAATAAACTGGAGCAGCATGACCAGAAGATCAACGAAGCCGAAACTAGGGTGTCGGAGTTAGAAGATGGAGCAGTGGCGAATAGAGAGCATGTACTCCAAATGGATAAATTGCTCAAAATAATTGCGGATAAAAACGAGGATTTGGAGGTCCGCTCCAGAAGAAATAACGTCCGAGTGCTTGGCCTAGCGGAATCAACCAACACAGGCCGTATGGAGGACTTCATGGAGACGCTGGTCATAGAACTCTTTGGGAGGGACTCCTTTTCAGCACATTTGACGGTGGAACGGGCCCACAGATCGCTAGCCGCACGCCCACCACCAGGAGCACCGCCGCGACCAGTAATAATGCGATTCTTAAACTACCGCGACAGGGACGCGGTACGACGACTGGCCCGAGAGAAACAACAAATACGCTATGAGAATGCCACTCTGGCGTTCTTTCCCGATTTTACTCAGGCCGTTCAGGAGGCACAACGCAAATTCGCAGCAGTGAAAAAAAAGCTCCAGACACAGAACATACCATACGCCATGATGTATCCCGCAAAACTGAGGATAACCCATAGCGGGAAACAACACTTTTTCACAAACCCCCAACAGGCAGAGAATTATCTCCGTCAGGCCCGCCAAGCGAAATCCACTGAGGCGGAAGTGCGCAGACACTCCAGATCCCAGTCTCCGATAGCGAACCCAGAATGAAAAGTCTGAATCCAGTTGCTGTTCAAATGACTGATATGGCCGATTGACTATATATGGACTACTCCAAGATGGTGACGTATTCTAAAGGATAATATGTATGTAATCAGTTCCGCCCGGACACTCGCCTCCATCCCACTAAAGCGGTCTGCCTGTTTGGGTAAGGGAGCGGGTGGGTGAAATAGAGGAGGAGAATGGGCATGTTGTGGGCCCCTAGTGATCCCCGCACGAGGGCGAGACCCTTATATTCCTCTACTGAGGGTTGATAGTTTAATGAATCTGTATATTGTTGGGGGGAGGGTATATATGCTGGGCAAGTTGGGGACGCCAAAGTGGGAGGGGGAGGGGGACCGCCTGGGAAGTTACCGTTTAATGTACAATTGATTAATGAAAATGGCATAAGTGTACAAGCAACAAGCACACACAGAGGGAATGGCTGACACCACGAAAGACACAAACAAACTTAATATATTGTCTTGGAACTTACGGGGATTGAATAACCCACGGAAAAAAAGACAGGTGCTAGGTTACCTAGATAGACATCACATCGGGGTGGCCCTACTGCAGGAAACCCATTTAGACCCCAGAGTCACTCCCCAATTTGCGACGAAATGGGCATCTTACCGTTGTTTTTCATCGTATTCGGGGTATTCTAGAGGAGTTGCCATCCTTATCAGACGAGGGGTGCGATTTGTAATGGGGGGCTCAGACACTGACCCTGCTGGGAGATATTGCCTTATCTGGGGGAAATTGAACTCGCATGATGTAACCTTAGCTAACTATTACGGCCCCAACACCGACGACACACATGCCCTGCTACTAGTATGGAGCAAAATTCAAGAGTTAGGCACTACATATGTCATCTGGGGGGGGGATTTTAATACAGTAGTGAATCCGCAATTGGATCGTTCTCGGCCCCCCACACACTACACAACTATGCAACGGACATTGAAAGACGTGATAGACTCTAACTACCTACTAGATACATGGAGGTATAAACACCCCGTGATGCAGGAGGGGACGCACTACTCTGCAGTACACTCGTCATGGGCCAGATTAGACTATCTGATAGTCTCTGTGGGGATGGCACACTGGCTGGAAAAAGTGATCCACCTTGCCCGTACGTACTCTGACCACTCGCCAGTTGTAGCTACCCTCCAGACCCCAGTTACCCAATCTCCCTATGTTAACTGGCGACTCATATCAAGCTTAACAACAGTATAGGAGGCATTCAAGGTCACTGCCAGGGGCTGGTGCATCTCTAAGGGAGGAGGCATTCTTAAAGAACTGCGCAGGGACCTACAGAAATTAGAAGGGGACATGAAGGCACTTGAGAGGCACCTCTCATCTGGCACAGATGACGGGGCAATAAGAGCTGAACTGCGTAACAAAATGACAGAATACGAGATCACAGCGGACCGAGAATGTAGATTCCGAGGGAAGCCCCATATGGCGCGAGTATATGGAGAAGGAGACAGGCCAGGGAAGGCCTTGGCGAATGCAGTACGACCTCCTAGATTTGCTAATTATATTGCGGAAATACAGGATGAGCAGGGAAAAACGCATAGGAATTTACCTGGTCAACTACATACGTTTGTAGAATACTACAAAAAGTTATACACCTCCCACAGGGGTCCCCCATTGGATTTGCAGCAATACTTTGAGGACACGGCCCTGGTGTGGTTAGGGGATAACCAGCGTGAATTCTTGAGTCTGGACCTGGAGGTGGACGAGATCACAGATGCAATAATGCACATGCGGGGGGCGTGGCTAGCAGCCGAAGCAAATGGCCGCTGCCTAAGGAGGCTCCGTTACCCAGCCGACTCCCCAACGATCCGGCCAGTAATCCGTGGGCAGTAGTGACCCCGAAAGCAATGAACTAAGGGTCGGAAGAGACGGAGAATCCGACGCGCCTGGTGCGACTCTCGATAAACACACCCTGGCAACGCAGCACCGAGGAGAAGGAGTGCGGCCTTTACCTAAAACTGAAGCCGGGGACTGAAGTTGGTCTCGACCTGACGACACCGAGAGCTGAACGCAGCAGCAGTTGTTGCATTGGGGCCAAAGAAGGCACAACACGACCTGCAACATAAGCAATCACTCCGATGCGGAAAAGGAAAGCTTGCAGCAGGGGGCCGAAGTAACGCCGGTCTACAGTGACGATCGAGAAGCAGCGCGATCGTTATCACGGAACGGATCTGCCGTCCGGTTGGTGAATGGCACCACAGAACCCCCGGCAACGTACCCGGGACTCGGAGGTAGGATAAGACGGACCGCAGGTGCAGGCAACTACCGATCACTGCTCACGGCTGGGGAAGAACAATACAATGCCGCAGCTGGAACTAGGAGCGGCTGGGTGAAGTAAAACCTTTCTAGCCACAGTGAGCACCAAGCGGGCAGGAGACACCACAGACCGGCGCTGATCCACATAGCATAACCCCCCGGGCCCGGACCCACCTACTGGGCTCCCCCGAGGAATCGCGGGTCACCTTAACTCCCCCCGCCAGCAAGGGGAACTGCGCACCGTGTGTGGACAGTATCGGGTCATTAGCCTCATAACCACGACCAGACCGGACTGCAATAATTTACAGGCCCCACAGCCGCGAAGCAGCGGAGTCGCTACAGGCAAAAAGGAACACAAGACGGCATAGCCCTGCCTCACCCTTGTGGACAAGTTCAGTAGCTGCTAGTTAACAAAAGAAGCAACAGACAGGTCGCCCTGATTCCTATCTCAACGCAGTTAAGAGACTCTGGACACTGAACCGCCCCTCGGCCCAACTGCCCCTCTGAGTTTGAAGGCGCCATGGGAGGAAGGGGACAGCGCTCAGTACAAAGCCACCGTCTAGACAAATACAACTTTGTTAAAGAACAGCAGGACACATTGGGTGACGCCCCGAGCTCGGCTAATGGCAAGCAAGCGGAAAAACCAAAGGAGGTAACCCTGCAAGATGTGATGGCCACCCTTCACCAAATGCAAACCTCCATAGGTGCCATATCTTGTGACATTACACTGCTAAGAGCCGATGTATCCAAAATAAACACAAGAGTGACAGAGGTTGAAACCACCACGGCGGCCCTGTCGACGGACACGGCAGCGCTGAAACAGCAAGTACGACATCTTGAGCAAGTGACCAAGCAGATGGCTGAGAAACTCGACGATCAGGAAGGGCGCTCTCGGCGCAACAACGTCCGCTTAGTAGGGGTACCAGAAAGCGTCAGGGGACCAGCACTTGATCTCTTTGTGGAGGAACTGATCCAAACGCAGCTCAAACCTCGTGGTCTCTCCAGATTCTTCTCGGTGGAAAGAGCCCACCGTGTACCGGGCGGGCGACCCAGACCAGGGGCCCCCCGCGACCTATCCTGGCACGACTTTTTAACTTCCGGGACCGAGATGCGATTCTACAGTCGGCCCGAGTTGGTCCCCCTTTGAGAATAGACAACAGCGATGTGACGCTGTACCCGGACTACACGGCGGCGGTCACTAGACAGCGGCGGAATTTTTGGAAGTCAAACGAGAGCTGCGAAACAGGGAACTGAAATATGCAATGCTTTTCCCAGCAAAGCTCAGGGTTGAAGCGGAAGGGAAGAGCTGGTTTTTCGCGACGCCGGAGGAGGCCCATGACTGGCTGGAGGGTGGCGCCCGGCCACGGGGGGTAACCGGCAAGGAGCAAAGTCTAGACAGCAACGTTCTCAAACAGACCGACCCCCAGGAACAGAGACCATGACAGCGACCAGCCTCGAGACGGCGCCTGGCAGTGACATAGAATGACATACTTGGTGAGGTAGCTGGCGCAAGGGGATGGGCCTGGGGCGCCCACGCAGGGCCTTGCCTCATGCCAGGGGAGTGGAAATAGTGGCCGCACGATGCTCTGTCTGAGCAATGGGACCTGAACCGGGAAGATGAAAGGTGCGAGCTGTATGCCCTGGACAATGAGGACACACTTGGGGACAGGCGGAGGGTATGGGACGGCTCCTCCCCCCTTTACGCAAGTACAAAGTTATGGGGTTAAAGCACTCTGCTAAGTTGGGGTGGCGGGTAGTTCTGAATCCGCTGTGCAGGGAGGCAGGGAGGGGGTGGGGGGCTGGGGTCAGTTATTTGGGTTTATTTTTGTTATGTTCACATTTTTGATGTTTGGTGCTACAGGTCAGAGTAAAGCAGATGACAGAAGAGGAGACGAGCTCCCAATTATCCGCGACAGACTAGCCGTTGATAATTACTATGGCAGACACGACCCTAGAAGACAGTAACACTGGCCTCCAGCCACAGACTTCTCATGAGTCTGGCCC
Source organism: Calotriton arnoldi (assembly GCA_963921515.1). Classification (NCBI taxonomy): domain Eukaryota; kingdom Metazoa; phylum Chordata; class Amphibia; order Caudata; family Salamandridae; genus Calotriton; species Calotriton arnoldi. The sequence continues at coordinate 3,702,039 of CAWUFW010000688.1, read as the reverse complement.
CCCGCTGAAAATACTCTCGTGGAATGTCAACGGCCTGGGGGACAAAATCAAACGAGGTCTGGTCTTACAGTACCTTAGACGTAAAAATCCTACGGTCGCACTCCTCCAAGAATCTCACCTGCAGGGAACGACAGTAAAGGCTCTCGATAGATGGGGGTTTAACATGGCAGTACACTCCGACTTCACCTCCGGGTCCAGAGGGGTGGGGATCCTAATCAACAGGCGATTCCCCTTGATAATAACTGGAACACACAAGGATGATCAGGGAAGGTTTGCAGCAATCACATGCCAATGGGATGGTAGACTATATAATATTGTGTCAGTATATATCCCGCCGATGCTGCACCAGCAGGCTTTTTCAGAGCTGGGGAAATTTTTACTCGCGCTCCCAGATGGAGAACTTATTATGGGTGGCGACTTTAATGCCGTCATGGATACATCTGTAGATCGACAGCCCCCTAGGGACCCGGGAGGGACCAATCGAAAATTGAACGGATTTATAGAGGCGCTGGGACTACTGGATGTCTGGAGAATCAGGCACCCGACGGGGCGACAATATACATTCCACTCCGGAGTCCATAATAGTCTCTCCAGAATAGACTACGTCTTCACCTTGGCCACAGGCATGACGGGAATGACTGAGATCACACACTTGCCCAGGGGGATCTCGGACCACTCACCGATACTTATTGCGTATGCACCCTTTGGCCCCCGAAACCAGCGGACATTCCCAATTCGCCCGGGGTACCTCAAAAATCGTATAATACGACAGGGCCTCATTAAGGCGACGAAGTGCTACTTTAAAGAAAATCAGCACTCAGTCCCCTCCCCAACGATTCTATGGGAGGCATACAAGACAGTCCTCCGTGGGCAGGCAATCCCTTTAGTGGTGGGACAGAGACGGGAACGACAAGGCCACGTAGATAAATTGGAACAGGAAGTAGCGAAGGCAGAGGCTGCGCATGCGGCAGACACCACTAAAGAAGCGACACACAGGTTGCACCTGGCACAACAGGAATACACAGCTTACACAAGGGGGAAGCCGTTGCTAAACTAACCAACACGCAACACACTGTCTACGAACAGGGTGATAAAGCAGGGCGTCTACTTGCCTGGCTGGGGAGAAAAGAAAAGGGGCGTAACTGGATAGCACAGATCAGATTAAAAGACGGGCATATGGTAACTGCACCGCAACAAATTGCAGAAGCACTGGCAGCACATTATACGGCAGTATATACACCAATAGCCACTGCGACTAGGGAAGATAATCTCAAATTTCTTCGTGACATACACATGCCCAAGCTCACCCCAGAGGCAGTACAAGCCTTGGAGGCGGACCTTACCCCAGAAGAACTCACGCAAGCAATTAGAGCACTACATGTAGGAAAAGCAATGGGACCCAATGGGATCCCAGTTGAGTTCTACAAGTATGCAGCCCCCCAGCTGGTGCCACACTTATTGGCTATGTACGAGGATAGCTTGGAAACAGGGATCCTACCAAGAGATCAACGTCTCGCAACTATAGTTGCGATACCCAAACCGGGCAAGCCGGCGCAGGAGTGCACGTCATACAGACCGATCTCTTTGATCAACGCGGAGGCAAAAATACTCGCAAAAGCGTTAGCCACCAGACTACAACCCCACCTAGCCGCGGTGATCCACCCGGATCAATCGGGCTTTATGCCCAACCGCAATACAGCGCAAAATCTCAGAAGATTGCATGGGGTGATGGAACGTAGGTCGACCATAGCGGAAGACGCAGTGATAATATCACTTGACGCACGTATGGCATTTGACTTAGTCGAGTGGCCTTTCCTTTTTGCAGCCTTGGAACACCTAGGTTTCGGGCCAAAGTTTCGTGCCTGGATTCAACTATTGTATACTCAACCGATGGCGCAAGTAGTGGTTAACGGCCTTAGGTCACAGGAATTCCCACTAGGAAGAGGGACACGGCAGGGCTGTCCATTGTCGCCACTTTTATTTGCAATGGTACTTGAGCCTCTGGCGGCATGGATCAGGTGGGACCCAGTGATATGTGGCCTACGATGGGCAGCCGACTGGGAAGACCGCATATCGTTATATGCAGACGACATTTTATTATACTTAGCATCCCCAGCGCGCTCCCTTAATCGCCTTTTAGATATATGTGCGGCCTATGGACGAGTGTCTGGCTATACCATTAATTGGGAAAAGTCACTCCTCTATGTTTTACACGGCCCCCCGCCACAGCTCCCACGAGGATGCACCCTACAGGTGGCAACCACCGGCCTTAAGTACCTCGGGATATTCATAACGCATGATCGCATACTCTTCACTGAACAAAATTTGACGCAGCCCTTGAGGAGATTCAAAAGTGATGTTGCACATTGGCGCTCGTTGCCGTTGACCTTGCTGGGGCGGGCGGCCCTTTTTAAAATGGTGGCGCTCCCCAGGTTTCTGTATGCGCTACAAAACACACCATTCCCTGTCCCCCGGGAATACTTCGCAGCGATAAATGCCGAAATAACAACGCTGCTTTGGGACGGAAAAACTCCCCGTATAGCTCTGTCTAAACTTACCACAAGCTGGTACGACGGTGGCATCGCCCTCCCGACATTAAAATTTACTATTGGGCTTCCCAGCTGGTGGCAATTAACGACTGGCTCCATGCCCCCCAGGGGGACCCAGCGTATCGAATGGACAGACATCTACTGGCCCCTTCTGGGATCATGGGAGCGCTTTACAACAAAAAGAAGAGGCATAACATCACGGGCCCAACAGCCCACACGCTACACATATGGTTCGAGGCGCAAAGAGCCTTAGGATGGGAAGGAGTAGTTACGCAAGCCATGCCTATATGGGATACGAAGAGACTAGGTATGTTGCGTAATACCAAAGGCTTTACCAAATGGGACTTGATAGGGATCTCGACAGTAGGGGATCTTTGGAAGAAAGGACAAATAGTCACATTCGCCCATTTACAGGCCACTTATGGATTAGCGCCGACAGAGCTATTTCGCTATACTCAGGTCCGACATGCGCTCCAAACCCTGCTGCCGCCGGGAACACGACCTGAAGAGGCATCCCCACTAGAGGACAGACTCTTGACGGCCCATCTCCATAAAAGGCGATCTCACAAACCTACAAGAAAATAGTAAATAATCGCCCGGACCCCACAGCGGCGTTGAAGGCCAAATGGGAACGAGAACTGGGAGACATAGACGAGGCTGACTGGCGGGAGGCACTGGCATCCCCTAAAGAGGCTTCCATACCATCGCGACTTCGACTAGTGCAATTAAAAGTCCTGCACCGTACATACTACACCAGGACACTACTACACAGAATACACCGAGCGGATACGCCGCTCTGCCTTAGGAATTGCGGGGAAGTAGGTACATTTTATCATACCATATGGCTATGTGCAGAGACGACACGCTATTGGAAGGCGGTGATGCGTACACTCTCCCAGGTCACGACTGTCACAGTTCTACCAAACCCGAGGTGCTGTCTCCTCAACATCTGGGACCCTACGGATTTGGGTGCCACAGCTCAGGACTGGGTCACCTTGGGAATGACAGTGGCAAAACGAAACATTGCACAAAAATGGGGTTCCAGTCTTAGTCCTACCCTTGATCAATGGTGTAGGGACATGGATTTAGCAATGATGGCGGAAAAGTCAGTTTATATGCATAGAGGGTGCCCCAAGAAATGGACAAGGGTTTGGGGAAGATGGAACGCTTATCGGGGTGATATCTGTGAGCCCCCCCAATGGATGAATCCGAGACTGATAGTAGTGACTAACTGCATTGTGGGAAAGGGAATAATTTTTGTATATGGGCGGGTCGTGGGTGCTAATTAACAGGAGCTAATGAATCTATGAATGCCACTTGAGACCGCTTCTGTATTGTATCATGTTTCTAATCTATGCACCAATGAAAACTAGATTGTCAATGTAGCATAAAAAAAACTGTTAATAAAAAGATTATTAAAAAAAAAAATAATGCACATGCAATCGGGACGGGCGCCGGGATCGGATGGGCTGCCGATGGAATTCTATAAAACATACGTGCAGATACTGGCTCCCATGTTAAAAGCAGTGTTCTATGAAGCTCTAGAGGAGGGTAGACTGCCCACAACCATGCGAGAAGCTCAGATAACCTCCTTACTCAAACCTGGCAAATCCCCGACAAGCTGTGAATCCTACCGTCCCCTATCTTTGCTCAATTGTGATACCAAAATCCTGGCAAAAGTTCTGGCTACTCGACTCAACCTCCTGATGGAGCGCCTAGTGTTGCCGGATCAGGCCGGTTTTGTCCCCAACCGGGCTACATCCCATAATCTCAGGACATTAATGACGGTACTGCAAGACATAGACCCTGGCTGTTCGGCGGTGGCTGTATTCCTAGACGCCACCAAGGCATTTGATTCAGTGGAGTGGGATTATCTGATAGGAACCCTGGGTCACATGGGAATGCCGCCTACTTTTTTGAACTGGGTACAATTACTATATAGGCAACCACGGGCCACAGTGTTATTAAATGGGGACAGATCTGCCAAATTCTCCATCTCTAGAGGAACCAGGCAAGGCTGCCCGCTGTCTCCAATCTTATTTGCCTTGGCAATTGAACCCTTGGCAGCGAAACTGCGACAACACCATAAAAACAGTGCCCTGGTTTATCCGTCTAGACAACTACTCATCTCCCTATACGCGTATGACATGACACTATATATATAAAAACCTCAGGATAACCTCAATCCGGCCCTGCGCGAGATCACTAAATTCGGCGCCATCTCCGGAATACAAATAAATTGGAATAAGTCTGCAGTATTCCCATTAACGAATGCAACCACCCAGCACCAGCTAGATTACCCATTGGCTTGGGAGACAGACGACTTTAAATATTTAGGGATACATATCGCTAGGGACAAAGAGGTATTAATGCGCACAAACTATGGAAAGGCCATTGATAAAATAACGGATAACATTTCCAAATGGATAAGATTACCCCTGTCAATGGCGGGACGAATATCACTAATCAAGATGACAATATTGCCAAAATTTGTATACTTATTCACTAATATACCGTATCACCCCGGCAGATTCTTCTTCAACACACTTAGGACGCAGCTAGTACGACTCATTTGGGGGGGAAACAGGCACGGCTCAACCTAGCCACACTGATGCTACCATACCATCAGGGAGGATATGATGTTCCTAATTTCGAGCAATACTACTATTGTGCACAGGCGCACTTTGCTGTTTACTGGTTCCATCCACCTCCTTATATGCCGCATCTGGCAGTGGAGGATGGGTATATGGCTCCAATAACTCCGGAGGGATACATATTTACGCCAGTGAAAGAACGGGGGCGGGATCCATCTACAGTGGACTGTACCGTTGCTGCATGGAGTTGGATGGCACGCAGAATGGAAACGCCACTGATGTATTCACCTAATATGACACTGAGGAATACTCCATTGCTACAGGTTACATGTGAGGGAATATGTCGTAGACTGATGGGCAAGTTACACTATAACATTTGGGGGGACCTCTTTATTGGAGGACAATTCCGAACTAAGGAACAATTCTTCGGGGACTACACACCCACACATATGGATGTATTCATGTATACCCGACTCCGGCAAAGTATGAAAGCCATAACCCCTGCATTTCCAAACGAGCCAGACACATTTGCGCCCCTACATACATTACTGCAGGCTGAGGCACCTAGACATGTCATATCCCAGCTGTATAAGCAGGTGCGGAGTGGCACCTCCTCCCAACCCTTAAGGGCCAGAGTGGAATGGGATAACGATTTAGAAACCCCCCCTAACGGACGAACAGTGGGAAAAATGCTGCATGCAGACAGAGACAGTGACAGGAAGCAATAGGTTACGCCTAATCCACTTCAAGTTCCTACATAGACTATACCATACACCGGTCAAGCTACTCAAATTTCGCTTGAGGGATAATGACAGGTATGAGCGATGCGGGGGGAGGGGGCGGACTTTATACATCTGGCATGGCAATGCCCACGGGTGGCGCAATATTGGGTAGACATATTCGCAGGCATGTCCGCCATGATAGGAGTACAGATCACTCCAACCCCATTAATAGCTCTCCTGGGTTTGAATACCACTATAGTAACAGTCCACAAAAAGTATTTAGCAATGGGCATAAACTAGCGAAGCGTCAGGTGGCATGCAGGTGGGGAAGGGGCCGTGCGCCCAAATTCAAGGACTGGGTGAGTGACCTCACCACTTGGCAGGAACAGCTCCACAACTACGCAGACCTCCTGCCCATAAGATCCAGACCTAAAGATATATGGGGACCATTAACTACCTACTTGTTAGCGCAGACGGCAGACAATGAGGGTGAACAGGGGGAAAAGGAGGAAACAAGGGAGGGAGGAGCGAATTACAGGGCGGAGGAACAAGTCGAAAATGATGCAACACCTTAAAACAGGGCGGATAGAGCTAAGTAACCGGATCGACATAATGGAAGGGCCACAGAATGTTGCAGTGAATAAAACAAAGGAGGGCAGAATGTAAAATTAGGACTGAATAAACGAGCCAGCCGACTAATATGATTTTAATACCTTGCTCTAAGATACTAGAAGACGATACAAGGCACCATAGGATGAACATGCCAGGGTACATGGGAGGGAGCGGGTGCTAGAGGGGAGAGGGTAGCAGAGGGAGGGATTGCTCGATATGTATGTTAAGACCGTCACGCCTTGGGAGCAACATCAAAGACAGTGCCAAATGCACCCTAATGTACATACACTCTGTGCTGCTGTACTATGTCAAATGTCAATAAAGGTTTGGTTTTAGGACTGCACCCCTCATGGGTGGAAATGCCAAACTGCATATTTCAGTGCAGCTGTACATAAAAAGGGCCAGTCTATGCCAAAAGATCTAGGGCAAATGCACCGGGATGTATCTATTTATTGTCTGTATTTTTGAACTAGGCAAGAGGGGCATGCTGCCCCCATTGGAGACAATGTCTAGCCTTTATCTGATTTATGCCATTAAATAGTTTCATGGGTGGAATGAGGTTCAAGCCAATGCCTGGAACATGTAGTGTTATTTTCCGTCCAATGGCTCAGGTGTGTCTGTGCCACTGGGTTCTCTTCCAGCATTATCATCAAGCCTGAAATCTGAGGCTGAATAACGAGTGCCAATGACCATGAGTGCCATGGATGTAAATTCCAGATATATAGGGTCTTTTCAGAACTTCCCTCCTGAGTACTACAAAATAGGAGCGTTGAAAACTGAATAGTAGGGGTCACTCCCTACTGAAAATTGCTAACTTGTTTCCCAGGAGCCAATTCTGTGAAGTTTACTGTTGTAAATTTTCCTACAAATGGTACATTCCGCTCCCCCAACTTCCTATCATCCTCTTAGAGTGTTCTAAGCATAGAAACCGTTTAGAATGTTGGCCAGAAGTTCAAATAGAATGTTGGTGTGAGGTAATTTCAGAGTGGAGTTGGCGTTCACTGAGCCGAGATTGGAGGCACGTATCTTCTATAAAAGAAACTTACCTCACAACTTACCTGCGTCCACGTGAGTTACTTCACTTACACTCTCCAGACCTAGAAGGGATATGAGGTCCTAAGCATCTCATAAATATGCCCCTTCTTGAGTGGGCTCACTGAAAATCTGAGCGCTGGCCTTGATAAAGTGAAGAGAATGAAGGATAACTTTGTCCGTGAAATTTCAACAGCGAGGCCACCTTTTGATTGACTCCACGAGTCCAACAAGCCACTGCAGCAGTGGTGGACCAGTAGGAACCCTCTCCTACACTCAGGGTAGTGTACCACCCAGGGCTTGAAATGGAAATATAGACGTGTAGGTGCTCCTTGTCCCAGAGTACCTATTTGCTGCTGAGAAGTTCTGCTACTCTCCCATTAAAATCATTGGAGCAGTTCTAAGAGGTGCTTGTACTATCCCTTCCAAATTAAAGAAGTGTAAGTACCTGAGTACCTGATAGCACCTGCCCATGTAAAGCACAGGTACCACCAGAAGACAAGACGTAACACTTTTGCACTGTGAATGGAAAATATCAAAGATTACAACAATTGTCACCATCCTGAACAAAGCCTACAAGAACATCAGAGGACAGAAACCACGTCAAATAAATGTTTGTTCTAGGGTATATTAAGTACCACATTGTCACTACATGGGTAGTAAAGTAATCTATAACATATTACATTAAAAAAGTGCTGACGACTTTATACTAGAAAATATTTAATCATGTTTGGCGCTTTCACCTACCACACACACCGCGGCCCCTCTTCAAATAAATGTCCTACTGCACTATTATCTTTGTGTCTTTTGGGATTTTTAATCTATTGAAACTGCTGCTCTCATTTAATCCTCATTATGCTCGTGTAAAGGTGCGCCCCTTAAGAGTAGGCCTGGGACTCCACGTGGTAGTGGCCTTTGGCCTTTTTAGGGGAGAGACTATCTTCCAGCCTACACAATTGAACATGAGACTGCTGACTTCTGGCTACTCTAAATGCCAGAGTCTGCAAAGAGTCTGGTTGCAAGCTGGCCCACTGGAATGGCATTTTATCGACCTGCCAGTGTGACACAGAAAACGCTTGAGGTGTCAAACACACCATTTGCCTGAAGTGCAGCACCTCTCAGAGAAAGGGCCAGTGCTGTTCACCTGCGAATGTAGAGAATGGGTACCAACACCGGGAGGGTCTAAGAGCCACAGGGATCGCCCAGGAATCTCATAGTTGCTTTTTTTTACCTATAGCGCAGACCAGATGTGAGGTTGTGCACAGCACATGAATCGCACCTCCCAGACAGCGGCGGCTCCTCTGCTATGGCAGGGGAGCATCGCCCCCTCCCCCCGCCAGCAGCCGCAAAACTTGAAAAATAAAATGATAATAAAGCACGTTTATTATCATTGTATTTTTCTCCATACCGTGGAGTCTAGGGGGTGGGGCCCTGAGGAGAGGGGTAGGTGCACTGTTGTCAGTGCGCATGACGGTTTGGCCGGCGTCTCAGGCCGGCCAAACCGTTATGCGCACTTAAGCTGTCTCCAACCAGAGCTGCGTTGGCGGGTTGGAGACAGCAGGCACAGGCTTCCAGTCTCCATGTGAGCGTATATCAAGGGCGCTCAGGCCAATTCTGACGCTGTTCTCATGCTGTGAGAGCAGTGTCAGGATTGGCTTCAGGGCAGTCTGGGAGACTGTGCCTGTAGTGGAGCCAGAAGAGCGGCGATGCAGCGGGATTCAGGTACGGGTATTTTTTTGTTGTTTTGTCCCCTCTCCCGGCTCGCCACTTTGCCCTGACACCAGCCGCTACTTCTCCCAGACTAGTACATGATATCTAAGTCGATAATGCACTTTCCAGCCTTGCTAGGGGGTTTGTAATGGATCTAAGAAGCAGGTACAATCCAACAGCTGTTGGGAAGGAGCAACAAAAGAAGACTGTGCTCAGCTGTCCACGGGGTATGTATCAGGTCAGGTGGATATTTCACGCTCTGAGGAGCCCCAGCAACACTGCAACAACTCATGGAGAAGTTGGTGGTACTTGACATGAACCTTCTTGCAGACTTGGTGTATACCTTGATTACTTCATAGTCTTGTGAGAGACCCCAAAAGAGCATGAGCAATGGATGTGGAAAGTCCTGGAACTCAAGCAGGAGCCTTGCCTACGCTGTCTCTTGAGAGATTCAAGTTGTGATGCTCCAATGTCAAGCACTTCAATCACAGTGTCTCAGTGGGAGGAATAGAAGTAGACCCAGAAAAGGAGGAGGCCCTCAGCACCCACTGAGCCAAACATTCTCAAAGAGTTGCAAAGTTCCTGGGAATCTGGAAGTATTACCAGCACGCCCCCTTAAACGTTAAGGACTTTTTTGAGCTGAGAGAAAGGTACCATTTATCCATAGCATTCTGAATCACAATTTGGAATGGACGGCCAAAACACACCCCTTCCAAATTGCCATGGGGTATGCATTTCTAAACCCATTTTGCGACACAGTAAGTACTTAGAGAATTGCAGAATGGGGTTAGTAGATATGAAAAAAAAACTTTAGATGTTGCAATCTCTGTGATTTTGTGAAATGCAGGGTCCACCACTGCTAAAAGGCTTCATACATCTGGCCCTTAACCTCTTCATGTTCAGGAAACATGTTTGTGTCCCTGATTCTTCACAACATATTACTACTAGGAGTCTGTGTCTTTCATCATCTGTATGTTTACAATATATGATATATGTATGTGTGTCCATACTAAAAGTGCCATCCTGTATTCCTATTGTAAATACAAAAGTCCATGACTTGTTGTACCAGCCACAGCATCAAACCATGTCCTTTGTACTCAGCTGTTCCCTGTAATTTAAGATTTTGTTGGCTCTGTTCCAAGGGCCTCTAATGTAATAAGCACTCAAACAGCAACTCTAGTGTACTCCAGTGACATCCTTGGCGTAGTCTCAGACAGTTGAGACCCTAAACCAGTCTCTCCAAACCACTTCTTTTTTTATTAAAAAAATTCTACTTGCATTTCTAGAGAGTGCAAACATAGTGGTCTATGGGCAACAATTGTTTCTGTCTCAATGAATCTCCATAAACCACATTTTATGGGGTAAACGTCCTCAGCCGCCTTGCCTTAGAGCATGCCATGTGACAGCATGCCAAGTTATGCTTTGATTACTTACCGGTAATTGCATTACTCCGAGTCATTCTCTAGCTTGGCTTCCTTACTACGTGAGACCTCCCTCATGTGCCCCGACAACCTCTTAATCTAATAAAAGCCCTCCCCCCTCCATATCTCCTGTATCCTCAACAAGCTCCACTGAAACCAGTTGACCTGGAACAACAGGGCGGATGCAAGGAAGCCAAGCGAGAGAAGAACTCTGAGTAATGCAATTACCGGTAAGTAATCGAAGCATTACCTCCTCCCTCTCGCTTGTCTTTCTTACTACGTGAGATGTAAATACCCAAGCTACCAAAAAGCCAGGGCAACTGAAGTAATGCAGAAACAACCTTGATTATAGAAAGGTAAGCGATGTTTACATCACTGCGGACAAGACCTTAGATTCAAAGAGATCCCCTATTGCAGGACCCTGAGTAACTCTGTAGTGTTTAATAAATGTAGATGAGATCGCCCAAGTGGCTGCCCTACAAATATCGTCCAGGGATGGCACTTGACACTCAGTCAGAGAAGCTACTAATCTCTTAGTCAACCTGCCCTGAACCCCTAGTGGAGATGGAACACCAAACTGGGAATAAACCAAGGCAATCGAAGAACAAACCCATCTGCTCAAAGTTTGCGTGATAGGTTTGCAACCTATTCTGGCATGCCCAAAATTCCCAAACAAAAAGGAATCCTGATGGTAACTCTCCACCCTCTGCAGATAAATCAAAACAGCTCTCTAGGACAACCAGGGTATGAAGACTAATCTCCTCAGGAGACTGAGGATCAGGACAAAAGACATGCAGAATAACCTTCTGCTGGGCATGAAAGGCAGAATTAACCTTGGGAATAAAACCAGGACCCGGTCTCAAAACCAAGCAATCTCCAGAGATCCGCAGAAAGGGCGCTCTACATGAAAGAAACCCCAGTTCACCCAGTCTCTCGCCTGAACTAATGGCCACTAGAAAAAAACACTTTCAGGATAAGGGACCTAAGATCAATGGAAAGAAGAGGCTAAAAAGGTGGGTAACGAAAAGCCTGCAGCACCATAAGCAAATCCCAAGAAGTACACACAGGCGAATGTCTAGGACAGATGTTGAAAAACCCCCTAAACTATTTCTGGACCAGATCCTGAGAATCCACCAGATTATCAGGGAGCCCAAAAAGTCATGATCTCTGCCCATTGCAGCTTCAGAGTGGAAGGAGAAAGTCCCAAAGAGAATCCATCCTGTAGAAACTTAAGGATCTGATGGAGAGAAGCAGACATAGGCCCAATCTGCTGCTTCCCACACCATTTCCCAAAGGAAACCCAGTGTCTAGCATAGGAGGCCCTAGTGGAAGGTCTACTGGCAGCTTGAACAGAAGAGGAAATGGCAGCAGACCAGCCCAGAGCCATCAACCCTGATCACTCAGTCTCCAAACCGTCAATCAATTTTTAGACGAACCAGGCACTCCTCCTGAAGCAGCGAGAAGATAAGAGGAGATGGGCTCGTAGGCAGCAACCTCTCCCTGTCTCTCCTCATCTTCACCAGAAGAGGAAACCAAGAAGAACGGGCCCATGCCGGAGCAACAGGGACTACCTGTGCTCCCTCTCGCCTCACTCTGAGCAGAATCCTGTGGATCAAAGAGAAAGGAGGGAAAGCAAACAGAAGACCCCGAGGTCACCGACAGGACAGCACATCTATCCCCCAGGACTGACTGCTCCCTCATCCTGGAACAAAAGTAAGGAAGTAGAGCATTGTGAGCATTCCTAAAGAGATCCACTACTGGGCACTCTCACCTCTGATAAATATGACTGAAAATATGGGGACAGAGACAAAATTTGTGAGAGGAGGGAATCACCCTGCTCAACACATCCCCCCGGGAATTCAGAAGACCTCGAATATAAATCGCAGTTATGGACAGGAGATGATACTGGCTCCAAGAAAAAATTTGATCTGAAATGAAAGACAGGGACCAGGCTTCCACCCCTGCGGGTGGATTTAGGATATAGCAATGGTATTGTCCGGCCTGATTAGAACAGCCTTGTTCTGAATTCATGGGGAGAAGGCCAGGAGGGCCAAATGAATTGTTTTGAGTTCACTCCAGTTTGCCAACCTGACTCTCTGAGAGGATGTCCACAGACCCTGTACTTGATGTGAAACCATCCAAGCTCCCCATCCATTTATGCTTGCATCTGTGGTAATTATCCCCGGAGGGGAAGGACATAAAGGCACCCCTTCAGTAGAATCAATGGATCAAACCACCAAGCCAGATCCTTACATATAAACAGCAACACAGGAAGATGGAGAGACATATCCTATGAGATTCCAGGCCTGAAGCAGGTAGTGAATGAGGATGCTCAGAGGGAATCGAGCACAAGGAACCAAAAAGACAGTGCCCGCTAGATCCCCCTGAACTCTCAACCAGTCAAAAATCCTTGAAAAGGGAGAGCTCAGTAGGCCCAGAACATGGGACTGGATCTTCTGCACTCTGCTGTCTGGAAATGTATCCACACCAATGTCTGTGCAGGCTCCGATGAAGACTTGATCCTGTTCCGGAATAAACTGTGATTTCTGGGAGTTGGTGAGGAACCCATGAGATTCCAACACCTTGAGTACCTGAGTGACATAATCTGTCACTTGACCGACTGAATATGCTGACACCAGATAATTACCCAGATATGGCTGGACGCCAAACTCCTGCCGATGAAGGAGAACCATCGTAGGAGCCAGAACTTTTGTGAAAACCTGTGGGGCAGACTTTAACCCGAACGGGAGCACACAGAACTGGAAATGTGCTCTTCCCATCTCGAAATGGAGATACTTCTAATGCGTGAGGTGAATAGGAACTTGCAAGTAAGTGTCATGCAAATCGATGGTAGCCAGAAAATCTTGCATGGAAATTAGCGGAATGATGAGTTGCAAAGTTACCATATGAAAATGCACAGTCTTTTTCCAAAGGTTGAGTCTCTTTAAGTCGAGGACAGGACGAATACCTCTGGAGACTTTTTGTACCAAAAACAGAATAGAATACACCCCTGGCCCTGCTCTTCACTATGGACTGAGATGATGGCCCTCTTTTGTAGCAGAGAACGAACATGGACGATAAGTAATTGACACGACTCAATAGAAATCTGACTTCAATATTATAAAAATAGAGTGTATTTTTATCTTAATTTAGACACCAAAATGAACAAAAAAGCATACATATAACAGGAGTTATAGATTTTAGAAGAATACCTAAATCACAACAAATGACTCACGCAGAACCTTTGCACTGCGGTCAATGGGGAAAAGTGATAGTGACAATCGGTCACTTGCAGGTCGAGTTGCGTGGAACCCACGGAGGGTAAAGGTGATGCGGGTCCCTGCATCAGGCCACGATAGGGAGTTCAATTTTACCTGGCCCGTGAAGCCCGGGTGCAGAGTTGTTGTAGGTGCTGATTGGGAGCCGCGGGGTGCTGCTTTTACTGCTTAGACGGTGTTGGGAGGAAAGTGGAAGCAAAAGCTAGACAACGGGGTCACAGCCGTGGTCGGTTGAAGGTGTTGTGGGGTTCCATCTTCATGCAGCGTCGAGTGCAGGGGTCGGTTGCCGGACTGGCGACTAACAAGCCTTGGCAGCGGTAAGCACAGCAGATGGACACTTCGACATCCGGTGATCCCGGGGAACATGGTAGCTACCTGAAACTTCATGGAAGGCAGGACTACAGTTCCCACAATGCACTAGATCATATGGATTTGGGCGATCCCTCAGAGGGTGCGATGGCAAGCGAGTCTTCGGATTTGGAGCATTGTTTTACCTGCAGTTTGCAGGGGACTTGTGCCACTAGTCCAGGGGAGTCTGAAGGTGCTTCAGGCTCTCACAGGGGTCCCGTTCTCTGGGTGAACCGAGCTTTGGCCTAGGACGAGTCTCGATCAGGCAGTTCCAAGAGTGTTGCCACAGGGACAGTGTATCCCTCTTTTGGTTTGTGCAAGTCCTGTTGTAGCAGACACGGGTCTCTTCTTTGTCCTCTTCAATGCAAGTTGATTCAGAACAGAGGTTCTGGTGTCAGGTGTAGCTCTTAAATCCTGGATTTAGGGGCGTTAGGGTTGTGGGTGCAAGTGGCCAATGGGCTACTTGCCCCAGTGGCTAATGTGACTCTGAAGTGACTACATACAGGGGTGTAGGTCACTTTTTCTACCCAGAACCCACTATTTCTACCACTTTTAAAGATGTCAGAATTCTTCCTTAGCTGTACAGACCAGGCAGCCCACCCCTGAAGTGTGGCTAGCCTTTTGGGGTGTACACCTCCTGCACATGGATGTCATTTAGGGGTTGCCAGGGGTCACAACTGCAACCTCTGGCTTGCCCCTTGTGACCGCTTGGCCTTGCTCTTGCGACCGCTGGCCTTGGAGATTGCAAAAGCAGAGCAATGAATAAAAAAAAGGTAAACATGCCCTGGCACGCCCTGTTCACTTTCTGAACTGTGGAGGAAAATATATTACTTCCCTACATCCTGCAAACACATTTTAAAACAAAGCAGGATGCTGCTCCTTGCAGAGCCTGCTGAAGAAGGTGGGTCTGGGTGGGTGCACCCTTTCTCCTGTGGTTGACTTTTTAGGGGGAGGGAAGGGGCACAATAGCTCACCTTCACAGAGCACATGTCCTAGAAGTACCATTTCTTTCACTTTTGCTGCTGGGTTTTGCCAGCACCCTGGAAGACCTCAAACCCCAGGCCTACAGAACAGGAAGCTGTTCAAAAGACCGATTGAATGTCTCTGTACATTATTGGATTACCTGACTCAGATCGGAATCCACCTGGCAATGAGTGCCTCTATAAAGTGTATGTTTTTCAAATTGCTCACTTTAAATTAACTTCTTGAGACACTGGAGCCACATTTTCTCAAGCGGTGCATTAAAATTACTACAAGAAAATTAAAAATAATGTCAGAATGCAAGGATTTGATCATGCAGATCACTGGAAAGAGAGGCTCTCAGATCTGCTACTCAGAGGGACTGAATTTTAAATCATAATCTGACTGCACGTCGTATGAGGGTACCTGTGCCAGATATCATAATCAATTTCTCAAATGTCAAGTTATATGCCGGGCCCCTCTTCAGACATGGTACGTGCACACATAGCTGCACGTGGGCCTCTTACTATATGTGACACAGTCACAGTGGCGGCTCTGCCGCTAAGGCGAGGAGTGTCGCCCCACTGCTTTAAGAGCAGTGCAAAGGAAAAATAAAATGATAATAACAGAACGTTATTATCAATTTATTTTTCCGTTCCTAGGAGAGGGGCGGGGCTGGCCAGAGCAGGGACCAGGGGGAGGAGTGGTGAGCACACTCAAAGTGCCCATGACTGTTTGGCCGGCCGTCTTGAGCCGGCCAAGCAGTCATGAGCACTTTGCATGTTCCCAACCAGGCTGCATTACACAGCCTGGTGGGGAACATGCACAGACTCCCTTGTCCCCGTCTGAGCGCCCAACCACGGCACTCAGACCAATCACAATGCTGCATTGCAGTGTTGTCATTGGCTTAGGGAGCCTGGGAGCCCGGGTGCTTCCTGCGACAGAGGAGAGGCGGCGGCTGGCGACGCGTCCAGCAGGTAAGTTTTCTTTATTTTTTCTTTTCTACCTCCCACCTCCCCCTGCCACCGTTCCTTACCGGCCGCCACTGCCCAGTCAACAAATCCTGATTGCTTATCCAACAGCATTTGTCGTTTAGGACTTGTAGTTTTGTCTTTATCATAATATACATGCAAGCAAAAAATACAACATTCAAGCCGCTGTTCGATAAAAATCAAAGTCTGCTTGATGATGTGACACATTACATGATGCCTGTTGGCAGACCTCCGCTTCACAGCTGCACATAGTATGTACATGTTTTGTGAGGGAGGTTTGAAGCGCAATTTTATCTCCTACTTTACTTCTTTTCTGGGGTGGCTTTGCTGCTGTTCATATTGTGCCTGTATTCTGAGGAAGGTCTGCATAGTGATTGCCCTTGCTGCATCTCTTTTGTGACTGTGGCTTGCATTACAGTGTGCTCCCAGTGTTGTACTTGTTTTGAGAGGGATGCTACCACAGGTGCTTTTAATGCTTTTCATGTTGTTGCACAACTCCTGCCAATCCTGTACCAAATTTGTGAATAACACTTTCTCTGCTACCTCCTGTAATTGTGTGATGGAAGCTTACAGTACGGCTCCTTCCAGTGTTGTGTGAGGGATGGCTTCACAACAAAATCCTTTGCTGTATCTGCTGTTTGTGAGGATGGGTTTCATACCTGCTATCCATACTGTGCCTTTTCAGTCTGTGCACAAAGAAGGTTTGTACTGCTGCTGTGCATTTGGTGTGTTTGTAAAGGAATGGCACTGCTATTCCATTGTACATCATATTTCAGTTAGGAAACTCACACTGCTGCCTCCAGTGGCATACGTTTTCTGTGAGAGGAAATCTTGCCATTCCCATGTTGCATCTGTTTTTGTGGGTGTGTAAAGCTTGCAATGCTGCTATCTGTACAGTACCTGTTGTGCATATGGAGTGAATCTTGCATTGCTGCTGCCCAGGCATACCTGTTCAATGTAAAGAAAATCTCTGTTGCTTCATTTGCATCCTGTTGTATTAAAGTTACCTCTATTGGCCATACTCAACTTTGAGATCCACATACAAGCACAGTATTAAAATTAATCTCAGTGAGAAAATAATCAGACTTGACAGGGCTAAGAGACTGAGGGGTGAAGGAGAGAAGAGTATGCTTATGACACCCACTACCTTTTACAGATGGCCAGCAACAAAAAAAGCAGCTCATAATTCCCTTGCATTCATTCAGTGGCAGTGGCATAACAAGGGCAGACAAGGGCAGGGGGGCAGTACGCCCCAGGCTGCATGAGTTTTGGGGGCGGCAGCCGATCCCCCGCTCTTACTTGCGGCCGTCAAGGGCGGCAAACGAAGGGAGCGCCAGCACCGCCTGCTTTTGCATTTGGCCGCCACGGGCGGCTAATGAAGGGCCGCAAAAGGGCTAGCTATGCCACTGTTCAGTGGTGCTTCTCACTCTGATATGCTGGATGACCAAGTGTATTTAAAGCAAAACTTGGCCAAACTTCCAATCATCTTTATATCATCCATTTTGTTCAACATTTGAATATTGGATGAGATTTCAGCATCATTTTGAAAATGAATGGAATATAAAAGTAACTCAAAGTAGGAATCACAGTTGATAAATAATGCTTCTTCAAAGTGAGGTAAAGAGATCCAATGCACCTCTCGTTGAAGACAAGACTAGGTACTGGGGGCTGAGGCTGCACTTTGGGAGGTTGCGTTGGACATTGAAAAGCGAGGTTACACTTTGGGACGTGCAAAGAATCCGGAGCAGCAGATGCAGAATATAATAATATTGTTTCCTAAATTATCTATTTTATATGACAAATGTTTCAAATGTTGACACATTTTGATAACAGGACACCGATTACACATTTCATATGATATTTATGTTATTCATTTACAGATAAATTTGAGTGAGAACAGTGCTGCTATAAGTCTTGGCATACAGTGGTTGAGCCTGCGTATTTTATGCCACAATTTCATATGATTTCATATGACTGTGTGAGGTAAATGATGACTGTACCAGGTTAGGTGATGACTGAGCCCCTGGTATATAATGCACTATGTAGTAATTGTTGTTCCTGTACTGTTTTATTGATTGTGTTGTTGGTCAAATATTTTTAATTATTGTTGTTAAAACAATTACTTACACATGGATCTGTAACCTCCTGAGGCGCAAACCCAGTCCCCAAAGATTAGACTTCAATGATATATGCATCCATATTAATCATGCACTTATTATGGAGTTCTTAACATCAATGATGTCAATTTGTGCGATGGTATGAGAGTCAAAGGTCACATGATGCCACTTCCTGTGATGTCACTTCCGCTACCCCTGGCATTTTAGTGAATTGACACCCATGCTCCTGCATGCCCAATTTCCCCACCTGTCCAGGAGAAAATGCGCCTGGGGCAGGGGGAGGGCTGTTTCCTCCTTTGGAGGGCAGCCCTGATGCATATCAGAGGCGGTGTAGTCTTTGAAGCTTACCGCCTTGATGTGCCTCTTCTTTTTTTATTTATTTTTTAGTCCTCATTGTGCAATAAACTAGTTGAGATAAGATTATAGGATTTTTTTGCAGTTGGGGGACCGCAGATCTCAACCTGTGCTGCCCTGGCCCTGTCCCCGGCCATACACCTGCGTTTGGAGGTTTTACTGTATGTGGGGTGTCCTGCCGGCCTCTCGCCCCCCTTCCACACCTTTTCTCACTCTACCAAATAGGAGTAATACCTGCGCCAGCAGAACCCACTTGATTTTATTGCTGTATTGCTTAATCATTGGACTTTTGGAATTACCTGAGCATTACTGTTTCGCTGTTTCAGTTTTCCCCATGCAGTGCCCATACATCCCAAAACTCTTGCCTCTTGGTTCGTACTTCCGCCCGATCTAGTCTATTTGCCCTGCGGACGGATCCCAGCCAACCCACTAGAGTTGGCGGATTATGGTGAATCCATTTTATGCAAATTTCCCGTCTAGCTAATAATATCAAGAGGAAGAGTAAGTTATTCTGTTTTTTACTTAACCTGAGCCTTTCCCTGCTGTCATTACCACTTCTTACCCCAAACATAACTAGCTCCAGGCTTACCTCTATTTCTTGGTGTAGAACTTCTAAGAGAGTCTTACCCACATCTTTCCAGAAGACCTGTAGTTGGGGACATTGCTGAAACATGTGGACATCGTCCGCTCTCTCCTCTCCACATTTAGGACACTTTTTCGCCTCTCCTCTTCTTAACTTCGACAATTTCTTTGGAGTCCAGTACACCCTATGTAGTGTGAACAAATGATTTTTCCCGAAAGGTGCAGACTTAACTATGTGCCAGCATGTAGACAGTGATACTTGCCATAGATTCTGAACATCTAGCGTCGGCAGGTCTTTCCCCCAGATCTCTATGGGTAGGCTGAATTCCTCCTCTCCTGCTGATATGAGCGATCAGTACCACTGTGCTACTTCTTTCTTCATTGCGTCTCCTGGTATTTTTGCCTCTAAGTCTCTATTTCCTGTGTCTTCCTTCCCTAGAGTCTTTGTCCAACTCAACAGTTGATAAAATTTAAATTTGGAAAGTGTCCCATTAGTCAGTAACGAGAGTTGGTCCCAACAGACTATTGAATTCTCGCTTATTAGCTGCCCCCATCTTGTTACCCCATCATCTCTCAAGGGAGTTGATAATGCATCTACTAGACATTCTGGTGTTCCTGGTGAGTTCCAGATTGGGGCATTCTCGCTGAAGTACGGGATTTTCCATAGCCGTCTGGTGTAATACCATAGTTTAGCGGCGGACCCTAATATCTTTAATTTCACTTTTTGTTAAAAATTTGGGATGCACAAATTTGTATACAAAGTAACTTCCTTCTGAAGTAGTCATAGCTTGCAAATAAGGTGGGTATAACTGATGCTCTTTAAAAAACACTCTAAAGTTCTTAAAATGAAAAGCCCTGTAGTATAGAAACAGATCCGGGCTGGCGATCCCGCCATGTTCCTTCTTCCTCCTAATCTTCTTCCAAGCAATTCTGACTCCTCTTGATGCTCAGATAAAGATGCTGATGTCTCCTGTATTTTATTAAACCACTCTCTCCTAAATTCTAGAGGAATAGAGTTAAAGATATAAGTGAATTTTGGGAGTATCATCATCTTCACTATGTTTGAGCGGCCCAGGAAAGATAACGGGAGGCTTTTCCATGCATTTAGCAACTTTCTTGTTTCAGCTAGAACCTTATTGAAGTTTACTTGGGCTATTTTCCCTATCTCCCCCACTACCTGTATGCCCAGGTACCGTATCTGTTGCTTCACCATAGGGTTTTGAAACATCATAATGGAGAACATGGCGGCCGGCTAGCGGACCGGTCGTGAGCTCCCAAGCACCAAAGGCAATCATGTTTTTTTAGAAACGTGAAGCGCGCAAGGCAGAATATCGCTGCAGTGGAGGATCACCTGCGGGGAGCTGGATATCTCCCTCGGGTCCGCAGACCGCACGAGTGACTTCCCAGCGGGGCGGACAGGAGCGGAAGCTAGTGGTGAAATCGACGGACGGAAGCCGTCGCAGGCTCCAGGTCACGGAGCAACGGCGAACTCAGTGTGGGCGCAGGCAGTGTCCGTATTGCGGGTGAACAAGAAAGCATCAGCCCGGGTGTCCTTCCGGGGCAAAGCGCTGGTCAGCCCCAACAACAGCGGCACCGGTAGATACGCAGGGAACAATAGATCAGCAGAGGCAGCAATTTCACCCGCGGTGTTCAGAGGAGCGAGGACTCTGAAAAGCGAGCGGACAGGCAGACCGGAGTGCAGAGGAAGAGGGCAAGCCAGCAGGGTAAGTGACCGGGCTGAGGGGGGTAATTACAGACAAGACTCGAGTACCGTGCAAAGCAGTAGGGGGAGGAAGGCAGGCACAGCTAGAGGGTCTTCAAGGGAACAGTCCCAGGACCTTACCCTGAGTAGGGGAATAAGATACTGCCTCAGGAGCAGAATCCTGAATGCAAGCCTATTGATGAACACAGAACTAACCCAGAACCCTATTACCTCTGCAACGCAAAACAGTGAAAGAGTAAAAAAAACTGGCTACACCCTGCAAACTCTGGAGTCCACACCAGCATCTACCCGGGCAAGAGCAGTAGGTCCAAAGGTGAAAATCACCCCCTCACTCCGCTCATATTTCAAAATTAAACAGGCATTACCAAGCGAAACCATAACACATTCTGGAGGACAGAATAAGGAAGAAGGTGAGCCAAAGATGACGGAGGTCAGCTCAGTGGCGGATATTCCGCTCAATCCCAACAGATTTCAGGGGCTAGAATTGGCTGAAGCCACGGGGGAGGAAACCCACCCTCAGAGTTCCGTAGAGACAGGTGGGCAAGCTCATTTGAAGGGAAGAAAAAGCGCGGAAGGAGCAAGGGGAACGGAGAGCCTAATAGAGACTTTGATCTCAGAAATGAGGATGAATTTTGCAACCTCAGAAAAGAATCAGCTTAGAATTCAGGGAGCCTGCGAAGCACTGGAGACAAAAATCAACTCCATAATGGATCGTGTCCACGTAGTGGAAGCTACCGTGGAGGAGCTGGGGAAGTGCGTGGAAATCAACAAAGAGGAAATTCGGGCTTTGAAAGGGAACGAGAAGGACCTCAGGGGGAAAATTGAGTCTTTGGAAAATCAGGTTAGACGCAACAACCTGAGAATCCTAAATGTACCAGAGGGGCAAGAGGCCGAGGGACATCAAAGGCTTCGTGATCACTCTCCTCAAAGAGTTCTTCCCATGGGTAGAAACGAAGGTATTGACAAAAGACATACAGAGGGTACATAGGGACCCATTCGGAAAAGGCAAACCAAGGAAAAACCCAAGGAAGATATTAATCAATTTCAGAACATATACCCTAAAGGAGAAAATTCTAGGTGAAGCAATAAGAGCCGGATCCCACACGAAAAGCGACTGGACTTTTAGAATAAGATCTGACATTTCAAAGGCGACACAGGATAGGCAGTGGGAACTAGGACAGTATATGCAGGAGCTGAGACCTCTGGGGGCGTCAGTACAAATGTGTTTCCCCGCGTCCCTGAGAATAATGTGGGGAAATCAGATGCACAACCTGAGGGAGGCTAAAGAAGTAGAATCCCTAATAAATAAGATCAAGGCGCAACAAGTGTAAGGAATGCCGCTGGAGCAAGGGGCTCAAACCGGTGGGATTGTCTCACCAAAGATAGAGGGAGGGTTCTCCATGGGTGGGATAGGATCGGGGGGGCGGGGAAAGGAGTATGCAAGAGTAAGTTCACTAAGGGTGTGGGAGCATATGGGAAGAAAAAAATTTTGGTCCAACTTGTGCAATAACAGGAGATACAGTATAGATGTTACTAAAGGACATGGGAGTTAGCATAATAACATGGAATGTAAACGGTTTGAGGGTCAGAAGCAGAAGACAAAAAATACTAGAATATCTAAAATCTACAAACTGTGATATAATAATTCTCCAAGAAACACACCTCCTAAAAGCAGAATGGGAAGAAATATTGAAGAAGCAAGGTTGGGTGGACGCCTATATATGCACAGACCAGGCTTGTTGTGTTAAGGGAGTGAGTATTCTGTTCAAGAGATCAGCAAATGTAACAATAGAGTCATCCAGCAGTGATTCAAAAGGGAGATGGGCCGTAGCAAAAGTATGAATGTTTGGGAGAATGTATGCATTAGCAGGGTACTATGGCCCCAACATGGATGATCCAGCCGCAATGCAGGACTTGTATACACACCTTTTAGATATCTCAGCTCAAATTATAATTGGCGTCGACTTTAACTTGGTAATAGATCCTAGAAAAGATAGATTACCAATCATGAACAACTCTACTTTGCCCAGAATGAGGAGCTGGCTAAAACTCTATCTAGAGGATCTAGTATTAGTAAATATTTGGCGAGAAAAGGGAGCAAAATCTCCAAAATTCACCTTTAAGAATAAAAAAACTAGGCCATTCGTCGAGAATCGATTACTTTTTAGTAGATAAGGCATTATGTAACAACGTAAAAAGGGTGGAACATCTCCCGGCACACCCCTCCGACCACTCAGCGGTTCAGATGGAGGTATGCCTCCAGAAGCCGCAGCGCGAAAACAGGTGGACTCTGGACAGAACCCTGCTTCTTGACCCTAAAATAGTTGAAAGCCTGAGAACTGAAACAAATTCAATTTTCTTAACGAACACAAATGAGACTTCATGGCAGGTTCGATGGGATGCTTATAAGGCCGTAATGAGGGGGATACTAACTAGTGCGGCTGCTTTTACGCATAAGACTTCCAAGAATAAGATTAGTAATTTGGAAAAGGGAATTCAAGCTCTAGAAAGAAGATCAGAAGAGGAGAGTACGCCACAAAGAAGGGATAAATTAAAACTGGAAATTAATGAGATGAAGGAAGAGCTCTCCAATATACTAGAAGTTCGAATCAAGGAAAAGTGGGAGGCAAGTAAACTTGCGCACTACCAATATGGGGAGGGCTGCGGTAAATTATTAGCATGGAAGACGAAGACAGAGCAAAGCCGCAACAAGATTTTATATATCCAGGAGGAAAACCATGCAGAAGCCAGTCTAGATGAAACGGCGATTGTGAGGGCATTTAACAGCTTTTTTAAGGATCTGTACACAGAGGATACACGGGCTAGTGAACAACAAATAGTAGAATATCTCAGGACCTGGATAAAACAGACCCTATCAGGAAAACATAGAGGGGAATTAAACTCCAAAATAACAGAGGAAGAAGTAATGGGAGTGGTAAAAGAGCTAAAAACAGCAAAAGCAGTAGGCCCAGATGCATTGCCAAACGAGTTATATAGATCTCTGAAAATAGAGCTCGTACCCCGACTAACCGAACTATTTAATGAGTTATTCGTCAAAGGCCAGGACCTTCCAAGGTCGTGGGAAGAAGCGACAATTTGCGTTCTAGTAAAACCAGGGAAGGACCCAAAACGGTGTGAATCTTATAGGCCAATATCTATGTTAAATGGTGATTACAAGATTTATACCCAAATATTAGCAAAAAGCTTGGGTAAATTGGCTGGTAGTTTAATTCACGAGGATCAGAAAAGCTTTATAAGGGGCAGGCAAATCAAAGAATTAACACATGAATTGATGGGAGCAATTGATGTGGCTATCCAGGAGAAAATCCCCTTGTCTGTAATCACGTTTGACGCCGCAAAGGCGTTTGACAGGGTCAGCTGAGTCTTTCTACATAAAGCAATTGAAATGTATAACTTGGGAAATAGCTTTGCAGGGGCAGTAAAGTCCTTATATAAGAACCCATCTGCGCGCATTTTGGTAAATGGAACTCTAATGGATAAGATAATTATTGGAAGGGGTACTAGACAGGGATGCCCCCTTTCCCCATTGTTGTTCAACCTGTATATAGAGCCCTTAGCAAATGCCCTGAGATTTAACCAACAGATAACCGCCTTTAAGTATAAAGAATGGGTTAAAAAGGTTGCACTTTACACAGATGACTTAATGTTATTCACGGACGATTTAGTAGGCTCGCTTCCAAGTACAATAAAGTCAATCGAACAGTTTGGGAGACTATCAGGTTACCAGATAAACCAACAGAAGACTGAGATTATGGAGTGGAATACACAGAGCAATAACCGTATGGTGAAGCCTTGATGTGCCTCTTCACATGCCATCCTGAGGGGGAGGAGGGAGGTGTGACCGCCTTCCTGCTCAGGTCTGTGTTCCTGACTCCTGGGAGTGTTCACACTGCCTGGCAGGAGGTCAGAATCCTGTGTTGGTGGCAGCAAGCGCGGGCTGCCAGCCAGAGCACAGAGAAGCAGGGGCAACCAGGTGGGCAACCACTAAGGTAGCCACCTGGGTGCATACCACATCATACTCGACACCAGATAGGTGTCAGGGGTGATGAGACACATTGTTTGACATCTAATTCGACTTATTTAGGTGGTACCATATTGGAGCTAGTGACCCCGGGTTTGCCCGGGTGCTAGCCCATATATTCCTATGGACCACCTATCACTTATAGTGTACTTTAATGGTAAAGTCCACTATAGGGACATATAAGCTTGCACTTACGTGCCCACACCTTTAATATAAGGATCCTTGCCTCCTAGGCTCAGAAGGCCTTCCTTAAGGTTGACTGACATATATTAAGAGCAGTGCATTGATTTTGCCACACATGGTGAGGGCACGGTCGAAATAGAGCCGTTTACACTGTTCCTGCAATCTGCCATGGCAGGCATGCTGTCATTCGTTTGCTTGGGTCAATCAGGCTGGAAGCCTTGGGGACCCCTTTACCAGCCATGCCCTGGGTACCACTGGTACTATATACTAGGGACTAATAGGGGGGTAAAGTCCTTGTCACTTGGGGATGCCAATTTACACATAACAGTTTTAGGGAGAGAGCACTGGCACTGGGGCCTGGTTAGCAGGCTTTCAATGCACTACCAGAGTCGAAAACCAGCATCTAGTAGTCTAAATGGGGGAAAAAAGTGGGAGGACATCTGAAAAAAGCCTGTTTTCCTACACACCCGAGTCTGGAGGCAGAGAGCTGAACTTGATAAAGTATCCACTCTGAATGATGCTCAGAGCCCATTGATCTGTGATAGATGCTTTCCTATGAGGAAAAAAGTCCTTGAGCCTTCCACCTACCACCTCCAGAGGATTGGAATAGTCAGGACTGCTGAGTAGAGGGACCTGCCTTGCTAGACCCATCCAGAGATTTCCCTGGCTTATGGAGCTGGTATTTGCGACATTTCGAAGAGTAGGATTTAGAATCTCCCTTACGAAAATCCTTTGAATCCCTAGCGCAGGGCTCAAAGGTTCTTCCAGAAGAGGACTTATAAGACCAAGAATGTTTCTTGTCCTTGGAGGATGTTTTCATCATGTCATCCAGCTGGTCACCAAAAAGTATCTTGCCCTCAAATAGAAGCTTCATCAAGGATGTTTTCTCCGAAAAGTCAGCCTGCCAATCCTGGAGCCAAACATGTCAGCAGGCCATAACCACTGATCTAGAAGCAATAGAGGCCGCTTTAATGATATCGGACGGGGGCGCTAGAGGGCGCACTGCGAAATGGCTGCACCCTAGTGCTGCTCCGCCGGCCGGAATATTAATCCGAACAAAAAGTATGCAAATGGCCCCTAAAACAACGGGAAAAGCATAAAAACGGACATCGGAATGTGCCTGCCATAAGAAGATGTACATGGTTCGTGAGTACATGGGCAAATAAGGGCAAAACTGCCAAGTAAACGGCCCACGGCTTGATTTCCACCGGCCGAAACAAAATGGCGGCGTGCACGGCGACGTATCCCGAGCCCGCGATATAGCGTCTGACTGACTCCTGGAGCGACGACGAGACGCTGCTGAACTGGTGGAGACTGCCGTCGACTTTGAAATATGTGGTGGGAGCAGCGCTCGCCGTCCGAGAGATAAGTACTGCGGCAATGCGAGTGCCGGCGATGTATAAAACACTGCCATAATTGCCTGCTGTAACTGCCTGAATGATGCGTGATTGCCATACCCCTATGAAGCTGTGACATTAAATAAATGTGACGCTCACCACACCGGAGGACAATAACAGCCGCCTGCTAATCCACCTAGCTCGCAGCGTATACGTCAGCAGAGGCACAGATGATAGAGGACTTAACTGCAGCCCACGGAAGAGAATTACCGATAATAGCGGCCATCTTGCTCAGTGTTTTACAACGCACTAAAACGTTGCATCCCTTCTGCGACGACCACTAAGTGACACTACACCACCAATAACGTGCCACACAGTAGTGGAGGGTATCCGGTGAAAGCTGGGTGAACTGGACTGGAGCACAAACCCCTCTACCAAATGATTACCAGTGCAGAGAAGAAAAAAATAAAAAAAAATAAACCCAAAATAAACGGGCGCCGCGCACCATCGGCAAAGAGTGCAAAATGCAGTTACGGGCCTAATCCCACCGAAACAGTACCTATAATTTGCGCTACGGAAAAGCGAAGAACAATTACAGGGACGGCGCGCAAATCAATAACGCACTCTGGGTAACAAATACGTGCACAGGTACTAAGCCACGCCATGAGGACCAACTAGGGGCTGTGACGAAACAGAACGTAACTAAGCACATCCAGGATGTTCAGAATAACAACAAATGACATATAAGTGCGGAGACTGACCCTGAGTCAGGTGGTGCAGGACACGGCTATACTTCTATGCCCAGGGCCCTGTGAGTTAGAGGGCATATTCAACCGGCACCTGTGCACCGGGACCCCATCTCAGCACCTACAAATAACGAACCGCTAAACACAATGGGCAAAACAGATAAGCAGCAACCAAAAATTTCTTTTGATACCCGCCGTACGCCAAGACTCACCTCCGCTCACTCGGACACGGAACTGGACGCAGCTCCAACTAAAGATACCACTATGGAAACCGCGCTTCAAGCTATCCAACAAAGTCTGCAAAGCATAGATGGTAAAATCGACACCTTAACTAACAGGGTGGATAACATGGCAGCCAAACTTGATAAGCAAGGGGAAAGACTGGACGTAGCGGAACAGAGGCTGTCGGCGGTGGAGGATGAGTCGGGTGCCACAACTAAGCGATGTACAAACATGGAGAAACTACTAGAAAGTATCAAAAACAAAAATGAAGATTTGGAAGCGAGATCCCGCCGTAATAATATACGCGTAATGGGCGTACCGGAAAGTACGAACACAGGGCGATTGGAAAACTATGTAGAACAGCTGCTACATGAGGTATTTGGTGCAGACAAATTTTCGCCCTTGCTGATCATTGAGCGCGCCCACAGAACACTGGGAACGAAACCTCCTCCACGCCCCAGCTCCTCCACGCCCCATCATAGCTCGCTTCCTGAACTATAGGGATAGAGATACGATTCTGAGACTGGCACGAGACAGACAAAACATACAATACCAAGGCAATAGTATAGCATTTTATCCAGATTTTACCATCGCAGTACAAACGGCACGTAGAGAATTCCTATCGGTAAAGAAGAAACTACGAGAATTGGAAATAAACTACGCCATGCTATACCCAGCGAGATTGAAGATTGTACATGAGGACCAGACAAAAATATTCATGACGCCGAAAGCTGTACAGGACTATCTGAAGAGGATCACACCGAGGCAACAATCCCCTGTACATGAAAGGCCATCACTACAGTCAACAGGACACAAGAGCTAAGTAAGGATGCTGACCACGGCTGTTGCAGATGACAGAAGTACAAATGGCCGAATGGATGGCACAGGTCGCGGATGACTTGCGTCGAACTTTGAAAGGTAGGATCTATGCAATGCATATATGACTGAAACACACGGACTCGCTCACGGACAATGGGACATTAAACTGCCCTGATATAGGCGAAGTGTATAAGCTATACCGTTAAGAAGAGAGACAAAGTACAGTAAAGATAAAGTTAAGCTCTAGATGCTCACTGCAAATGGGGTAAAAATTGCTAGATACAGACAGAGTACTATGCTGTATGTTTATTATGCATCACAGAGCACTAACCATATACATAATGTACAATATGGACAAGCAGAGATGTATAACGCCCTTCACGATTCCGATGCACGTCTGTATAAGACAATGGCCAAACCATTAACCGAAATTCTGGCCGCATCCGCTCCGCGGATGTGTATGTGGGTACCTAGCGGCCCCCCCTACGGGTATTCCCCAACACAGTTCTAATGTTAAGTTTATTTTTTATAAGGGTATGTCTTTGGCATGATTGGGATGCTAAAGTGGGAGGGGGGTTATGGGGAAAGTTTAGTTTCTCAGGCAAAACAAGGCGAGGTATAGTATCAAATAGCATGACTGCAAAACTATACATTATATGTACAAGTATAAAATATGTCCGATTCAGTATACACATAACACAAAACAGCTACATATCCAGCGACAACACACAACCCATAAGATGAATTTATTTTTATTTTATTTTATTTGAAGAGTTTTATATAGCGCTGGCTAGACCCGGAGGTATCAGAGCGCTTTACAAGAGGATCGTTGCGTTACAAGTTACATCAGTTACAAGAGCATAGTAAGGTACAGTAAACAAAAACAATGTTGCGATAGTTCGTAGGAGGGAGGGGGAAGGAGCTATAGGAGGGAGACGAGGAAGAACTGTGCCCAATGTCCGGCTGGGTAGGTGACGGTCAAGGGGAAACCAGGGCCAATCTCCTCTATAGCTGTCTAGCAGCTCCACCGGGCATCAGCCATGTTGCTCAGGTCTCAGTGTTCAGGAAAAACAGTTTTGAATAGTTACATAGGCTACAGTTGTATAGTCAAGTAGTGGAAGAACATGTCCCCACTAGAGGATAGAGGTAAAAGAAGAGGGTGGGGAGTATAAAACAAATCGGAGAAGGAGCTGGGGGCTGCCATTTAGGCTGCTGAGGAAACGAAGGCAGAGGCGGCCATTTTAAGGTCAGGCACGTCATGTCCAAGCCTCTGTACATCCCTGTGTAGGCGTTGATGCGGTAGTTGGTCTCGGCCATGATGAAGCTCTGCTCGTGGGAGGCAGCAGATAGCTCGGACCCCTGGACGCCATTTAGATGTCGAGACATATGAGGTAAAAGAGGCGGGACTTCCTCTTTCTCTGGAAGACGAGGCCAAATTTCGGAGGGACTGCAGGAAGGTGATCAACGACTCCCCATGTCCTCCACTGAGTAGTCCTTTGCCAGGAGTAGAGAAACTAAGCTGAGTTTAGCATGGAGGACTCCCGGGTGCACCGTTAGGCTGTCCGGGTCCGCCTGACTGCGGGCGCCATTTTGGGGTCAGGCGTCGATCCCAGGGCTCACCGAGGGCACTGCTGTTATGCGTCCAAGGTGGGGGACCCCAACTATTCCTACGATACTCCTGTTATCAAAAGGGGTTTAGACCCCGCTCAGGTTGGAAAGCGCTTGGGATGCTGAGTGAAGTGGGAGCGCGCCACGTCTCACCTGTGTGGGTGGAGCTCTCATCTATTGCTCACCGGTGGCCGTTCACTATCGGCATTCCGTCCGTGTTGCTGTTAGTCACCGCGATGAGTGGTCTTCAGATCAAGATGCGGGCCGAGGGTTGGGGGCGTTGTTTGCGGGGTAAGACGGAGGTCGGCAGACTCATGGTGCAGTTCCTTCGGTACCGGACGCAACTTTTTAGATCTCCGGGCGCCATCTTGGCGTCTTCATATGCGGGGACATCTCGGCTCAATTCTCCGCAATGCTAGATCGGAGACGGGCGTACTACTGTTGATTAAGAAAGGAGTACAATTCCAATTAGAACATACTATTAAAGACGACCAGGGTAGATATATCATAATTACGGGATATCTCCGTGGACACCATGTGGGACTAGTTAACACATATGGCCCCAATACAGATGACCCTGACTTCTTTGACGATATATGGAAGGAATTGCGAGAACTACCCGACATAGCACTCATATGGGGAGGGGACCTCAATGTCTCACTAAATGCAGACCTAGACAGATCAGGACATACACAAGAACCACACAAAAAAGCGGTGAAAGCTATACACGACGGCATGGCCGAATTTAGAATGGTAGATGTCTGGCGTGAGCGCCACCCACAGCAATTAGCAAGTACACACACCTCCACACCTCATAATAGCTGGTCCCGGCTGGATTATTGGCTAACTACAGAGACAGCCTGCACCTGGGTGCAAAACATCAAACACTTACCAAAAACACTATCGGACCATAACCCAGTCCTACTAACATTGGCACTACCCAACTATATTCCGCCACCCTTTATATGGCGATTCAATGCCAAGGCATTACTAGACCCATTGTATAAAGAAACAATACGGGAGGCTATAGAGGAATATTTCTCTATAAATGAACACTCGGTAGAGGATGCTAGTCTACTCTGGGAGGCTTTTAAAGCCACGATACGTGGCATTTGCATAAGTACAAAAGCCGGGATCCTAAAAGATATACGGCAGCAACTTAGTCAGCGAGAAACACAACTTATGAAACTAGAGCAGGAATATAACCGCACAAATGATGTAACCATCCTTGCTAAAATTAGGGAAATAATATCGGAATATCAGGACTATGCAGACACCGAGCTAAAATATATAACGAACAGGCACACGGCAAGAACCTATGGCGAAGGGGGCAGAGCAGGGCGTATGTTAGCGCAAAAAATCAATAAAGATCATCAAACACACACAGTCACCAAAATAAAAGATAGCCAGGGAATCACGCACTATGATACTACAGGTATATTAAAAGCTTTCATGGACACATATAAGGAAATGTATACATCTAAGGATACAGCTAATGCTGGTGAAATTATGGAATACCTAGAAGACATAGCTATAGCCTGGCTATCAAACAACCAAAGGGAATACTTAGCACAACCAATCACGAAAAAAGAGCTACAAGATGCCATTAAATCTATGCCCAACGGTAAATCCCCAGGACCAGATGGGTTTACGGGAGAATTTTATAAAGAGTATATGGAAATAATATGCCCTTACTTGGCTGCAATGTATAATGATGCATATGACAAACAAATACTTCCCCCTACGTTACGAGAGGCATTATTAATAGCGTTACTAAAACCCGACAAAGAACCAGACCAATGCATATCATATCGACCACTGTCATTGATCAACACAGACACGAAGATTCTAGCGAAAATTATAGCACAGAGGCTACAACCCCTAATGACGTCTATTGTACTACCAGACCAAGCAGGGTTCATACCTACAAGAGCCACCTCCCACAATATCCGCACATTATTCGCTTTATCACACCAACTCAACCCGGAACTGGAGGCGACGGCGGTATTACTCGATGCCGTCAAAGCTTTCGACTCAGTTGAGTGGGAATACCTTTTTACTGTCCTGACTAAAATAGGCATGTCTCCTACAATGGATCAAAATTCTCTATACCAAACCGATAGCACGCATAAAAGTAAACAAACATATATCGGACCCAATACAAATAACTCGAGGTACCAGGCAGGGGTGCCCACTGTCACCATTATTGTTTGCAATCGCCCTGGAACCTCTAGCCTGCAAAATCCGGCAACAACACAAAGCCACAGCCCTACAATTCCCACAGCGTCCTATTAATATTTCACTATACGCGGATGATATGGTGCTCTATGTGCGAGAACCAAAGGTGAACTTAATGCCGTTATTGCGGGAATATATTAAATTTGGTAGGCACTCGGGCCTCCAGATAAACTGGAGTAAATCAAATATCATTCCACTTACGGACATGACCAAACCTCACACTATTGAATACCCACTTGAATGGCAAACCGAACCTATTAAATACCTAGGAATTTGGTTTCACCGAGACCCAAGCACAGTAATAAAGGCGAATTATGGAACAGCTATCACTAAACTAGAAGAGCAAGTAGACCGATGGATCCGATTACCACTAACACTGGCGGACAGAATAGCCATAGTGAAAATGGTGATACTCCCAAAATTCCTATACTTATTTAACAATATCCCCATAACACCTCCAACACCAGTATTTCAGCAACTGAAAACGCTAATAACGAGATTGATATGGGCTGGCAAACAAGCGCGAATCGAACTGAGGACACTGACTCTGCCCTACTCCAAGGGGGGATTTACTGTGCCGGACCTCCGGCTATACTATCTCTGCGCTCAAGCACAATATGCACATTATTGGTTTCACCCAGTACCATATATGACCCATGTGGCAGTGGAGGATGGAGACGCCAACCCTGTACCACTCAGTAGTATACTTACACACCGATGCCCACACATAGACAGAAATGAAATAAATACAATATGTACGACTAGCTCAGCATGGCACCACATGGGTAAACTAACACATAAGCTACAATTATACGCACCGGCGCTACCACTGAGACATCACCCGGCTATTTCAGTGTCACAAGAAGAGATGGGTATGAAACTACTACAACAAGTGGGAATAGACAAGATGGGAGATTTGTATGACAATGGTGTCTTTTTAGATAGCACTGATCTCAAATATGTCAGCAACCAATCGCTCCTATTTAAATTTAACCATCATAGAATGAAAGGAGCAATTAAGAAGCTATACCAGGATTTTCCTGCTGAACCACCGACATTACTAGCGCTCCAAATGATTATCACCAACCCGAATGGTGCACACTTAGTCTCCAGACTCTACAAATTACTGCAGGAAGACATGGCAGGGAATACTGAAAAAGCTAGGGAAAGATGGAATACACATCTAGAAACACCATTAGATGTGCCTGACTGGAACTCTTGTTGCACACTAACGGAAATGCTGACTCCCAATGGAAACCTGAGAATTATACATTATAAATACCTGCACCAAACATACCATACTCCACTGAAGCTACAGAAATGTGGGTTGAGGGACGATGCGAGATGTAAACGATGTGGTTCAGACAATGCAGACTTTATCCATCTAGCATGGCACTGCACAAAAATTCGGGAATACTGGACCGAAGTAATGAACATATTAAGTAAAATGATAGCAAATACACTAGATTGCACAATACAGGTCTGCCTTCTAGGCTTGGTGAAACACTTGCGCTCTGTAAAGAAAAAGTTATGTACTATAGCATTGTTATTAGCGAAAAGACGGGTTTCTATATGTTGGGATAGTAAGAATAGTCCAAACAGTAAAATGTGGTTGAAAGACATGGTGTATTGTAAGGACACGTTAAAAACCTATGAAGAAGAGCTTCCTTCTGGCTCAAAACCAAGAGACTATTGGACACTCCTTACAGACTTCTTGCTGCTAAATCCGGACATTTTAAAACCTGCTAATGTGTAAATTGTCAGTATATCACTGAAAAGTTGTGTATTTATCCAAAGTATTGTACGTTATAGACCAGATCACATATAGTCATACTGTAACCTCAAATGTCATTCATGCCTGAAGGTTTTATTGTGTTATATTGTTATGCAATAAAAATCTTTAATAAAAAAAATTTAAAAAATGATATCGGACGATACGCCACTTACAGATTTTGACCGTTGCTCCATGTGAACCAAAATATCTGATACATTGCGGCGTGGCTAGCCGTGGGATGGTGCCAGTCAACTGAGGACTGAGCTCCACTCCCGGCCCATGGGATACAGCTATCCTAACCCCCCTGGGGGGCAATTGCTGGCTGCTGTGGGGAGCAGAAATTGTGAAGACACACCCATGCGGCGGCGACGATCGGCAGCTAC
Source organism: Calotriton arnoldi (assembly GCA_963921515.1). Taxonomy (NCBI): domain Eukaryota; kingdom Metazoa; phylum Chordata; class Amphibia; order Caudata; family Salamandridae; genus Calotriton; species Calotriton arnoldi. The sequence continues at coordinate 3,667,693 of CAWUFW010000688.1, read as the reverse complement.
ATCAGGGGCCCGGAGAAATGGCGGAAACTACAGCTCTTGGGCTGTCTTTGACCCGGCAGCTATCTTCTCTTTGTGTCGGGTGCGGCACGGGGAGGCAGCAAGGGCTATGGTGGAGGCTGGAGCAATCCCAACATTTCTCTCCCCTCATCTCTTGCTGCCTCCAGAGAACAGCATAGGAAAGGGGGCCCAACAGAACTTGGGGAAATGCGCTCTCGGGCCGTGATCGGCCCGGCCGCCATCATCCTTCTGTGCCGGGCGCGGTGAGGTGGAGGGGGGCTCTCTTTGACGCCCGACGCCCCAGGGGATTGCAGAGGCAGCAGACACAATGATAGTGGGGACAAGGGGGTGCACAAACAGATCAAATATAGGCCACACTACTCCCCTTTTTCCCTCCTCCCCGCCTACAGCTGTATATTCGCCCAGGGGAGTGGGGGACCTGCCCTGAAGTGAGCAAAAGTCGTGGTGACTTGGGGGGGGGGGGGGGGTATTTGGGGGCTGGACTAAGTGCAGGCCCCGCGGGACAATTGGGCGGCCGGGAGGCCTTTCACATTCGATGAGCATGCCGGTCCCCTGAGGGGCTGTGCCTCGTTGGTTGATGGCTGCGGGGCTAACCAGAGTACATACCAGCCACCCTGGGGACGGAGTGGTGGCCGGCATGCCGCTATTGGACCCCTGAGGATTGCTTGCGGCTGCGGGGTGACCCCCCTTGAAGCACACATTGAGGACTGGGGGTTTGCTTTGATAGGAGCCTCCTAGCCCCACCCCCCATTGGGGTTAACGTCTGGGGGCACCAGAACCGAACAAGTGGACAGAGGTACTGCTGTGCGGGGTGAGCGGTCATGCCCGGTGTGCTGAGGGGTGCTAATCTGCCCCGCTGAGGACTGCTCTGTGTGGCCTTCTATGTCCAGAGTGGGATCCAGCTCTAGCTGATCAGAAGGTGGCGACAAAGGGGGTGAGCACCCAGGGCCAGTCGTGGCGGCTCCCAGACTATTTCATCATGGTCTGCCTTAAGGTGTTTTAGATGGCGGGGATGGGGCTGCACGCGTGGAGGCTCTGGGAGGCGACCAACCGATCCCACTGGTGGACAGCGGTCTTGAGGCACACACAATTACCATTCTGGCAGTGATAAACGAGACCAAGATGGCCCTGGAGGCTCAAATTGACTCAGTATCGCAGGAGGTGCATTTACTTCGAGCTGATCATAATAAACTGACAGATAGAATGGCGGATAACAGAGAGCACTGTAGTGCAGGTTCGCCCGATGGAGACGAAGAACAGCACCCGCCTGTGGGTCCTAGAGAGAGAGGTGGTCTCGTTAGCGGACAAACTGAATGACATTAAGGATCGATCCTGCCATAACAACATTCAAGTGGTGGGGGTCCTGGAGGGACCCAGTGTTGAGCTATACCTAGGGGAATGGCTCTCAATGGAGGTACTACAGGGTAAAACCTCGAAGTGGTTCACGTGGAGAGAGCACATAGGGTGCCTGGCTGCCTTCCCCCTCCGAGGCACCCGCGCAGTGGTGGCCCGGTTGATGAACTTTCGGAATGCCATGCTGCAGGCGGCGAGAGTACCTGGACCATGGATGGTGCACAATTGAACATCTTCCCTGACTACACAACCACAGTCCAGCTTAAGCGGGAATCCTTCCCGGCGATTAAGCTACACCTCCGCAAGTTAAACCTCCTATATGCGCTCTTATTCCAGGTGAAACTTCAGATTGTGGATCGGGGAGAAACTCAGTTCTTCACGGCGGCAGATGCCGTATGGGACTGGTTGGAAATGAGGGGATACCAGCCACCAGCGGAGGAGGAACAGTTTCAGATCCCGCGATGTCAGGATTGGAAGCAGCGACGGAAGGCACGACAGATGAGGTCGCCAACCACCCCATCAAAGGAGCAAGCATTGACGGACAGAGTTAGGGTGGTGGCGGATCTCCATCAAGCCTCCCTGCAGACTGCCAACTGATGGAGGGCCCTAGAGGCCGACCTGGGGATTAATCAGAGGAGACACTGGTTTGTGATGCAGATGGTAATCTGGGGGCCCCCCGAAAGGTACCCCGATGACTTTGGAGGAAATAGTGTGACGGGGATTGCTGGGGAGGTGTGGGGATGTGGGAATGGGGGGTCGCTGGGCCTGTGGGCACAAGGAGAGACTCAGACCCAGCTCATGGAATCAGCATCGGGGGTTGGAGAACCAGGACAGGTAAGACTGGATATCTCGTGGGACGGAGATGGGCCGACTAGACAACTGCACAATAGTGTGGGTCTGAAGATTGCATTTCATATGGCTCTGTATTTTTGTGTGTGTTGGGGGTGTTGAGGTATCCTCCTCAAATACATGGTTGGTCGAATTGTGTTGCACCTTATTCCGCTCTTTTGGACCCGTGGCCTTTCTTGTGTTTGATATTATGAGTGGGGAGGTGGCCTACGCAGGGCCTTAAATCTCCTCTTGCCCCCTTAGTGTGTATTCATAATTGTGCAGCGGCTCAGCTGCGGGCTTTTGACTTCTTTTCTTGTTTCTCCCCCTTTTTTCTATTTCTTTGATCTTTTTTGCCTCCCAAACACTTGGCGAACAAGATTTTTTGCACACCCAACCCCATTCTGGTTATAATATCGCCATAATATGGCTGAACGGACAGGACTGTCGTTTGACGACGCAATGGTGCTTGATATCCTCACCACACCTAGCATTTTAGATACACCATTTACACAAACCATCACAACATCGGATGATTGGAATAAACTATTAAATCTTAAACATCTGTATGTCAGGACAACCACACATGGGTCCATCATGACCAAATATCTGCGCGGCAACTGTGCCCCGACGGGGCTCGTTGTCACCAATGCTCCCAGGCTCTTTCTAGACAATCCCACCTTCCTTAAAGACTGGTCCCTCATTGCCTGGCGCTGCACGAGGGACTGGCTCATTTTAATCATCAGAACTGCTAGGAAGGTGGCAGACACCATTTTGATTCAAATTCAGACGCTGGAATCAGAGATTAAGACTATCTTAGGTGCCACTGTGTTCAAAAAGAACTGGAGGAGACTAACAAGACCACCAAGGACTATAAAGAATCCCTGTTAACCAGCAAAATTACCAAGTTCAAGGAGGACGTGGCGAAATTTGCAATGGAGAGAGTATACCCTTACACTGATGCATCATACAAACCTCCCGAATATCACAGGACGGGTAGACGTTTTGGTTCCAATTATTCTTCCTCGGATAGAGAGGAGGAATCCAGCGACCCAGACACGAGTCAAGAAAATACAAGACAGAGAACGCAGAATCCGGGACAAGCAAAATGGCAGGGGGCGCGAGGAGGACCCCAGACTAACCAGTGGTGGTCACCCAATCCATGGGGCTATACGCCCTTCCCGGTGTTTGGTCCAGGCCAACAAGGCCCATTGATGGGATTCCAACCGTAACCTCAACAAGGCTATAACCTGCCTTTTTTAGGGCAAGGCTGAGGCCGCTCAAGAGGAAGAAGTCGGTCCCAACAGCATGTACACTGGAGCTCCCCAGTCTCCCAACGGAACACCAGGAGCATTACCAAGACATGACCTCAACCCCAACCAGGACCGAGCAGGGAACCAGCCTCGTAGTCAATTTGAGCGAACGTCTGCTCACTCCTGAAGAGACCGCCGTACTCAATCGCGTACTAGGCTTTGTCCCCACCAATAGTGGTGATCCCTTTTTAATTCAGCAGGAAGTTCATCAGTTCTTCAGGAAGGTTAGGTTACACTTTTTCTTTGCAGACAAGAACTCCCCAACAAGCGAACCAGAAACCACCAACACCAATCTGCGACCAAAATCGACATTCAATCCCCCCCGTGGGCTCAGTACCAGTTGAGGTAGCTACCTTCGAGAAGGCTGTCCTCAAAGACCTGAATCTCGGGCTTTCCACACCACCGAGGATGTACCACAACATTCCGAAGAGTGAACAACAAGCCCTTCGCACGCTCAGCATGGACAAGAGTATTACGATTAAGCCTGCTGACAAGGGTGGGGCGACCGTACTCATGGACACGGTCACCTATAGGTCTGAATGCCCACGCCAACTGAATGTGACTACATCTTACCGCCCATTACATGAGGACCCCACAGAGAGGATCACAGAGACCATTTCCATTATGACTAAAGAAGCGAGAGACAATGGTTGGATTACAGCCAGAGAAGCAGGATTCCTGTGTACCAGGGAACCAGTGACACCCTACTTTTACGTTCTACCGAAAATACATAAGCCACAAAGACCACCTCCAGGGAGACCGATTATATCGGGCATTGGCTCTGCACTCGAGCCTCTTTCACAGTTTGTGGACTTCTTTTTACGACCATTGGTTCGCATGATGCCCACATACCTGCAGGACACGACGGATGTTCTTCGTCTTCTTAAAGGGATCGAATTCAATCCTGACACAGATTTCCTAGTATCTTTCGACGTGGAATCGTTGTATACTTGCATCCCCCAGGATCAGACCCTAACAACGATAGAACATCTCCTGACCAGGCACCCACCGGACACCATTACACCGATCTCTTTTATAATGAGGTGCGCTACAATGGCCATGAAAGAGAACTACTTTCGATTTGAGACCCAGCTCTACCTACAGGTGTCCGGTACCTCTATGGGCAGTACCTTTGCCCCTAGCTTGGCAAACCTTTTCATGCATATCTTTGAAGAGGGCGTCGCCCTGGCGAACTGCAATCCATACCTCCGGCACATAGTGCTGTGGAAGAGGTATATCGACGATATCCTCGTGATTTGGCGAGGAGATGATGTCACCATCAATGCCTTCCACGAGTGGCTCAACACACCAATGACCATCTCCGATTCACGTGTGAATACAGCAAGGTAAAACTGGCTTTTTTGGATTTGTCCATCTACCCATCGGGGGGTACTCTTGAGACTGAACTCTACCATAAGCCTATGGCCCGGAATGCCCTGCTCCAGTACGGGAGCCACCATCCCAAATCCCTGCGTGAAAACTTGCCCTTCGCCAGTTTCTAAGGCGGAACTGCTCCACTACGGACAAATACAAGGAACATGCCTCAACGCTGAAGAGCAACCTACTAGATAGACATTACCCGACCGCCCTGATCAAGAAATCGGCAAAACGTGCCTTTAATAACAACCGGGAGGCCTTGCTTGAGTATTCACCCACCAGACAACCACAGACGATATTGGTGTGCGTTAACACCTTCAGTTCTCTCTCCAACATTGTGAAAAAAAACATCCTGCTCAATTGGAACATCCTGAATAAGGGACAACTATCCCTCGACAAGCCTTTGTTCGCCTTCAGACGAGGCCGCAGCCTGAGAGACCGTTTAGTCCACACGAGACCTCCACCTTTAACCACACCCAGACCTAACACCCTTTGGCACCTTCTAAGTGTCAAAGGACACTTTCCTTGTGGTTCATGCGCAGCCTGCCCCCAAACTAAGGCCACTAAAACTGTTGATATTGGTATATCTAGACCGTGGGTTTTACAACATCATACTAATTGTAACAGCGAGCGCGTCGTTTATCTGATTACCTGCCCTTGTGGTCTCAGATATGTAGGGATGACTACTAGAAAGGTACGCACATGCATACTCGAACACAAGAGCACGATTAGGTGTGCCAAACAAGTGACCAAACTCACTAAACACTTTTTTGACATGCGCCATCAGGCGGACACTCTAAGCTGGGTAGTCCTAGATAAACCGAATCTTAGCACCACGACACCAGGCCTTTCGACGAGACTTCTCAGACTTGAACAGAGATGGGTGTTCAGATTAGGTACTGCAAGCACTGGACTAAATGACGACATTCCCTGGTTAGCGCTCTCTTGAACCCCTTGGCAGACCGACCCATCCACATCCTTGGCATGCATGAGTCTGAGCTTGGCAGTCCTTCAAGCCAGTCTTGCATTCCTCACCACCCACGTGATTTTTTTGGTTTGATATTTACCCCCTCTTGAGCCCGGGGCTCCAGAGCTAGTGTAACCTTCCGGGCTTCTGGGCTCCCCCTTCCTTCCCCCTCCCTTTCCTTCCCCCTCCCCCTTCCCTCTCCCCCCACGCCCCCGGTGTACCCACGTGTCTGTTCTGGGTTGATTTGAGCCCTGGGCTCCTGAGCTAGTGCAACATTCCGCACAGCCACACACCTGATCGCCCCCCACATCAGGCCTTCCATCACCCATATTGTACCAACGAGGTTGACACACCCCCTCCTCCTCGCTTGGGCTAGGGACCCTCATGGGTTCCATTTATGCAGTCTCTTACAGCCGGTTTAGGCTTTCTCCCGTTTACCGGTCGCCCATAGTCATCCGTGTCTGGCAATGTTCAGACCTCTTTTATTCCTTTAATACATTCCGACAGTCCCCCGCTCCCTGCCGACCCGGTGCCGTGCTGACAAGTTCGTCTACGCACTGTAGCGGCTGTCGGGCACGGCCCACCGCCTGCCGGACTACATTACCCATCATGCCCTAACTTCCGGTGGAAGCGCGTCCACACGGAAGTGTCATTTCTCCCCTCGGTTGAGCGGCGACTACTTATAGGCTCCCAGTCCTCCTGGTCACTATTCCTGTTCCTTGGATGTGTGCCCTGGATCCAATGCTACGTTTGAGCAGTAAGTGAAATCATAGGTCTCCTGACCTACGTGCCGCTCTGTGCTTCCACTCCCACCCCTGCGTTCCACCCCGCACGACCTGCCGGTCGGCTCTCCAAGGTCATACCCCAGGATTAGCCGCCGGAGCGGTCATTGGACCATGCTGGCTGGCTATTTCAATCCACAAGCGGCTGCGCTCTGGGCTCCCCTCACGCACCCCGGTGCAGCCACCCCACCAGCTCCACACGGCCGTCTTAATAGCGGCAGGCCCCCAACGCGGGTTATCCTGAGCCGTGGATGTGCCCCCATGCTAATACCCCGGGATTAGCCGCCGGAGCGGTCATCGGACCATGCTCGCCAGCCTCTTCCACCTGCAAGCGGCTGCTTTCTGGGCTCCCCCTCCGCACGCCGCAGTGCAGCCACCCCCTCAGTTCCACACGGCCGTCCGAACAGACGAAGGCCCCCAACGCGGGTCATCCCGAGCCGCGCCTCACTTCCATATCAGGCCCATTGGTTCGTATTTTTACCCGCCTGAGCTCCTGGAGCAGCACAGGCGAGGGCGTTACCTACTTCTCAGTGCCTTTACTCCCGATTGGTGTACACCCTTGGGTGCCTACCGCCTGCACTCCACTGGCCTTGGGTTCTACGCCTGCGCAGCTGGGTGCTGTTGTCATTTAGCAAAGCTCTGCATCCTTCTCTACTTCATGACTGGTCGCATGCACACTTTGGGTTCAACTTGATACCCCTGCCATCCCGGCACATCATTTCTTTTCTTTTATCCTTAAAACTCAAAGTCTGTGTCTACATCCAGGGGCACACACTTCTCTTTCTGTAATCTTTTATCTTTACACTAACGCCACCACCTTTTCTGTTAGGTTGGATTGGCACATGTACCTTGTTGGCCAGTGAGCCAGGACAGATGCAGTGAATTCATTAACCAAAAATGGTGAGTCACGCAATCATTGTTTTTAACATGTGAACTAAGTGGTTTACACACTGTCCATTGTTCTGACTATTGAGCGGATACACTGTGCTTTGCTCTGACCATGTCCTCTATGTATTGTCTCCACTGATCTTGCCTTATTGTAAATAGTGCACGTTGTCTTTTATTTCACCACAGGTTTGAACGGTGGACATACTGAACAAACAGGACCACTGGTTCAGTATAACATACCGTCGTTATTGCGCATTAGTTTTTCACATGTGCATGTTTTTCACTATGTTGCAGTAGCTGTACATTCGACCTTGAAGAAGGCCGCAACACTTTGACAGGTCTCCAGGCCAAAACATGTTGGTCATCCACTAATACAGAAGCCTCTAATGATGGCAGCTGTATTTTCAGCTATTTGTTTTTAATCCTGTCACAGGGTAGCCGATTAAAGTTGCTACATAGCTAACTCTGTAGCCAGTTTTAACCACGTTCACTTTAGCACTGCACACCACACCATACACACCACGCTCACATAGGGTTTTAGTCAACCCTCCTTAGCTACATCAAAAACATCCCTGTGCTCCTCCCTCGCAGCGAGGGGGTTGTAGCCCGCGTAGAGACTAGGCTTCTTTACGCGAGGAGGCTCCCCTATGATGAAGCATGACACCTTTGGTGTGTGAGGGGAACCGTCCTTAAAAGGGATCCCCCTCAAATACATGGTTGGTCGAATTGTGTCGCACCTTATTCCGCTCTTTTGGACCCGTGGCCTTTCTTGTGGTTGATGTGTTGGGTGACAGACATATCGTGCATTGGGGTGGTGACCAGTTTCAAGACCACAGCATGGTAAGGTAGGGTTGGTGGGGAGTTGGAGTGCTGTGGTTTTTGTTTTTGTGCATGAATCTGGGGTGGGAATCGGGGTCCGGATCTGGGTGCCCTATCCTCCTGAGAGACCAACTCCCCTATGTGCGATACACAGATAAACCTTGCAATGCAGATGCAGATGCCCTTCGTTTGCTCACATGGAACGTTAATGGGTTGGTTGTGCAATCAAGAGGGGGCTAGTAGCACTCACACGATATGCGGCGGATGTTGTGTTTCTACAGAAAAAGCACTTAAAGGGGTCCAGCTGCACCCCCCTGGGCAGGGGACGATATGTAGTAGTGGGACACTCGGGCTACACTGCAGAATCTAGAGGGGTAGCTATCTTGGTTAGGAAGTCCCTCCCATTTCAGGTGACTAGGATGCACTCAGACGGCCTTGACCTTGACCGCTACACAGTGGTCACGGCATGTGAAAGGAGAATCATTAGTGTTGATTAACATTTATGTCCCTCCAGGGCTCCAGGTGGATCCTTGCGGCCCTAGGCCAACTACTCTGGGATCTCCCACAGGGGTTGACTATTATTGGGGAGGACTTCAATATGAGAATGCATCCCCAGTTGGATAGGTCCCATCCTTCGTGGTCCCACAATCCCCATGCAGGACGACTGGGTGACTTTGAAAAGGCCATGGGGCTGGGAGACATAGGGCGGTCCTTGCCCGGTGGGGACAATGGGTGCTCTTATTATTTTGGGGCTCATGCCACTCACTTGCGTCTGGATTATTTTTTGACGTTATACAAATGGTGCCACCTTTCCCAGAGAAAAATACTGCCCACCTATTCCCGTTTTAAGATTCTGCAAAAGACCCATGGTGCTTAAATAGAACTTCATATGAAATTGTCTGTATTCATTTTTAACATGGCCTTTCTGATTTGTTTAATTATCAGTCTGGGTCATTAAGGGAGGCAGGAAAACACATTTTACAGTGTTTTAACTGTTTAAAGTATGTCCTGATGGTAGAAAACATACCAGCTTTAGCTGATTTTCCAAACTTGGGTACCAGCAGGGACATTAAAATACAGGTCATGCCTGTATACAACCAGCCAGGTGGACTCCCTAGCTGTGTAGCATAACTAAAATATATAGGTGCCAAACATGAGACCTATTGGCTTTGCCAATACTTGATTCTTAAAACGTCTTTCCGGAGAAAAAAAAACACCTCTTAAACTTTTTTGCCAGAACTAGTCGCTAGTCCATCTTTGTGCATAGAGACATGGTACCATAAGCTGCTTTGTACTGAAAAAAACAGTTACAACCTTAAACACATTGACATATGTCGTGGTCACGCGCAGGTATGCGTCGACAGGACGCAGGCGTAACGTAAGACAGGCACGTAAAACGCAGACACAACCGCACTAGTCACATAGGTCCACGAGCACACAGGCAGGGTTGGTTACCAGCACATCAGCTCAGACGGGGACATCCTTGAAGGGAGGGAAGGATGGGTGGCAGGGATAAGAGATATGAACCCCCACAGCAGCTCCAGAAGGGGGGCGGGAGGGGTGAAGGAGAGGCAGTCTCCCAGGGGCAGGCAGCGCAATTAATAATAGAAGAAGCTTCACTGGAGACGGGAGGGAGGGGGTCAGGAAGGAGGGCAGGGATGTGGAGGAGGCCGCGAGGACGGAAATAGAAACGGGGCAGGAACCTTGGGGCAGCAGCCAGCACGGCGAGAGAGCGAGAAGAGGGGGGCAGAAGGGGGCGGCGCTCCTCAGGCTGCAGGGGAAGGGAGATGGAGTCTGCCTGGCCCAGCTCATGCATACACCGAGCCTGGTACCTGCTAATTTGTCTGAACAGCTCTCTCTCTGGACATAAATACTAGAAATCGCTGTTACTTATTGAATTTCGGTAAGTATGACAAAAGGGTTGTTGGCGTGCGAGTCCAGGAAGCTGTAGGTAGTTAGCCCAATTCGGACCAATAAAATGAATACACAATGGCTGTATTGCACCTCATCTTTCGGAAGGTCGGATATGAAAGCTTGCCTGGACAATAAAGGAAACGCAATGGACACGCTTCGAGAATTTTCCTTAACTCGTATGTGTACACGGCCATACCATGCAATCTAAAATATGAATTCTAGAATTAATGAATGCTATAGAAATGGGTAGATTTTTATGTGTGGCCTAGAGAGATTTTTTCTGTCTAGCCAGTTTGGCAGTAAAAAACAAAATCATGGCTAAACAAGCAATGGCAAAGCCAATAGGTCTAGCTTTGGACAGCCAGTGTGAGTTTGTTTTTAATGCAAGCTTATATTACCAAAATAAAAAGAAAATAAGAATGTCACCTAAACGTGGTTCACGTATGGCTGTTATACAATTTTTTAAATAAAACAAAACGTATCTATTGCATATATTTTTTAACAGAACCGTATAGGTGTTTCTTAACAGGCAGCTGTACTTAAAACAGGTAGACCAACCCTTTTCAGTTTTATTGCAATTCAAACTAAATATGATCCTTATTCGCACAAAGATAAGGTCCTATTGGTTTGAATTACTGTAATCTGAAAGCACATTTTAAACACACAAGGATGATTAAAAATACAAAATATTATAAATATTGGAAATAAAGAGCACTTGTAAAGTATAGTGCTTGTCCACAAGCCCTGGCACTGAAGTGCCCTTTAAAGCTGATCTGCAACTGCGATCAGGGAAAAATGGCATCACTCACAGTTCAGAAAAAACATATGGCTGAAGAGAGCTGATCCATTTGCCCCACGCTGTATGGTGAGAAAGCAATGTAATGATAATTGAACAAACATATGGATGAAGATGGCCGACCTAAAGCCCCTCTGTATGTATATATGTATATTTTTGTTTATTAATATTTATGATTACATGAGGCCAACACACCGTAAAGCTGTCTTTAGGGTACACCTAAAATACATACATACATAAATGGCTAAGAGTCATCTGCAAAATAAACACAACCACCTTCATGTCCACACAACAAACACCATACCCCCACATACCTAATCACACAACCACACAGCCATGTTCATAGGCTGACAGTGAACAATATGTCTATACGCCTATCATAAAGGTCCCAAACAAACACCATCCTACCACTGCACAGGAACAGTCATAAGCCAATACGTCTACCTTCATAGCTCCAAGCACATACAAAAGTACATCGTCTGAACAACCAAAATGCAAACACTCATCCAAAAGCAAATGCCAACACAATAACTGATATACAATCACACAAGCACAGTTTAACAGTAATGCACACTTTCTGTACAAAAAGGGTAGTCACACAATCGTACATCCTTTTACTCACTTGCTAAAATAATGAATCATTTCTCAACACATCTCATTTTAACCTTAGTCAATTACTAACAGGGGTGACACAGGCATCACCACAAACAATCAGAGCCACAATATACACCAGCTCAACTATCATCATGCATACACATAGGCACCACATACACAAACACATCTACCTCCATGCCTGACACAGCCACAATTGAAAAAAGGGCGCTGAGGTGTTACTACAATACATTAGTCACACATTCATATGACCTTTAATGCAACTACAAACAAGCATTGGCATAGCCAATAGGTCTCGCCTTTAGGACTTTATAAGTGTTTAGCCATGCAGCACATTACCCTGGGTGCTGTGCTGCCAGGGATTGAATAGATATACAATTACTACACACTGGGCCATGCAGTCTACTTCAAGAATACATGCTCAGGAAACATTTATAGAGACATTCCAAAAAAGACAAGTGCGCTGATGCAAGTCAACAGTATTATAACATTCTGTGTGCGACTGCATCACTAGTCGGATGAAAACATGTTAGTCACAAGGTCTGCAACTATATGGATATGGGATTGGACTTAATTCCAGTCAATCTGTGGTGAAATTTCATGGCAGTACTCAACTGAACAAATGCATACCTAAATAATACCCAATTGAAAAAAAAATGTGCTTTCATAAGAATGAACCGTATCCATTACCGTGAGAGTTTTCATGTACAAAGCCACAAATATATGCAGCCATTTTGGAGCCTGTGCATCAACATTGCAACTAAAAACAGTATATATGTGGGGGCAAGTATGTCATCATGTCTTAAGGTAGTGAACTAAATGTGTGGACATTACAAGGGCACGTTTCATCTCATTCTCAATGCCATGCAGAGAAAATAAAATACACAGGACACAGTGCATGCAAGCCAACATGTGTAGACACGAAAGAGGTAAATTTAGAAAAAATAAATGGGAGAATTTATTTCCCCATTAACGTGCATTGAAGAGGAGGTAATTTCAGTTAGGAGAAAGCAAAAATAAAGTAACTTTTGGCTTTAAAAATCGGGATCTCCCGCCTGAATATGTGTTTTGGCATGTATTGCTGATGTGCAAGATGGGTAGAGGATGTCGATTTGTCAGAATTAGTTTAGAATGCAGGTAAAAGCTGGCTTTGGCAAAGGGCATGCGAACATGAACCTTTTTCCAGTGCATCACCAATTCAAAGTGTAAATTGGGTAATCTAATCATCTGCAAAATCCTCTAGGCTGGCCCCGAAACATGACGGACAACCCGACAAACCAATGCCTGAAAGGAGCTCAGCCAAACAAGGCAAAGGTTAACAAGAGGCGCTTGCCTCATTTCGACATACGATAACAAGCACGCGAGTGGTGCGCGCGCGCCACAACATCTGTTTTGAATTATTGCTCACGCGTTCAAAACAGATGGTGCCTGTGCGGGTAACCGCAAGCAATAGGCCACACGCACGAGCGTGTGGTCAGCTTTTTGAAGCCCCCAGGTCTCGCATTTGTGAAAGTCAGAGCTTTTGGTGTTGAAAATGATAATGTTTTTTGCTTTTGATGTATGCAGTGGTCCCAGCTAAACATGGATTGAGCTGAAAACAACGAAAAAGCAAAATTTAAATACAACCAGAAAAAATTCACGTTGAATGTTGGTTTTGAACATGCCTTGTTTTTGGGCAAATTATTTAATCTCCCTGTGCCAAATAGTAAGCGGAATAGTACTTTGGATGGGCCGATAATATGGTGCAGACTGGGCAAGATAAGGCAATTACATATTAGAAACCGCCACTTCTGAACAGCCAGTAGGGCTGGAGATGTGAGCTGTGCAGCATCTTAAAAGTGTAGGGATGAAGCCAATTGTATACTAGTGAAATATTAATTAAAAAACAGCATTTGTGCCTGTTATGTAGGGTTGGGGATGTCGCAGGCAACTATAAGGCTGGAACAGAATAAATTGTGGTGTAACAGTCAGAGCAGCTGATATTGGAACTTTAGAACTGATTAGAGTTTTAGTGCTGGCTTAAAATGCTGTTGTTTTGGGCAATTTATTTAATCTCCCTGTGCCCACCATAATTAAATGTGTCCTTGTGGAATGTAACTGGTGCTTATTTAAAGCGCTCCGATACCTTGTGTGCAAGTTTACGGGATATAAAACTGCATTAAAAAAATTAGATGTAGGGCTAACATGCACTTAACTCGCATTTACATTTAATACGTAGCGTATTGCAAATGCCAGTAAAACGAGTGAATCACAGTCAATTGAAAGCGGAATGGTGCTTTTAAGCGAAAGCCTGGTTAACCTCAGTCAAAACATTCATTTTGTATAAAATATGCAGAATTTAAAAGCAACGGTGAAAAGGTCACGGCGAGTGTTGGTTTTGAAGACTGAAAGCAATTTAAGATTAACAACCAACACAACGGGCGCATGGAATCCCAGCTAAACACGGGCTGAGTTAAAACAGTGAAAAAAAGAACAAGCACGCGAGTGGTGCGCGCACGCGTGCCACAGCATCTGTTTTGAACTATTGCGCACGCGTCTGGGCACGATAATTCAAAACAGATGGTGCCTGTGCGGGTAACCGCAAGCAATAGGCCACACACGCACGAGCGTGTGGTCAGCTTTTTGAAGCCCCCTTACAATAAGTCTCGCAGAGCATCGCATGGGCGCTGCTAGGCGAGACCTAAAAATGAGTCTGGAAAACCCCATCACACTCTGGTATACCATATGGAGTAAAGATGGCACTAAATTCACCAAAGAGGTAATAACAGACTGTCATACTCTGAAACGAGGAGCAAGAATACCTTGGTTGGCTTATGTAAACAGTTTCCTAAAGGAGGCGGATAGGAAATTGAGCATTGATGAGCCGGAGGGAGTATTACAATCTAGTAAGAAAGATTTTAAATCTGTTCTGATGGGGAAAAGGATGGTTGATAGAGAAAAGAGAGAATGTGTTAAACCAACTGTGTTGAAGTACCTCTCAGGCCCCACACAATCAAATGCCCAGACCTACCTCATAGTACCAAATATTCAACACAGATTTTATTTAACAAGACTGCGAATAGGCACATTGCACTTTTTGGTTGCTTCCCCGAGATGGGCTTTTGTTCCCAAAAATTACCCAAATGCCCATGTGATGGCAAGTCCAACCAGACTACATTGCACTTTTTACTTTTTTGTAACTTTTATAGGGATCTGAGAAAACAAATCCTACGGCCATTGTTTTTAAAAAGAAAAAATAATTTATTATAAAGATGCTTTTAATTTTATCAGTGATCTTAATACTGTGAATCTGTGCTATCGAGTTTCTGTCTATGTTTCTTATGCCATCCAAAGAAGGAAACAACTGCTATACCTGGACATTTTAAGATACGAAAATGAATAGTCCATTAATTATCCCTCATCTGATGTTTTTGATAATGCCTTTTAACTTGATGACCATTGAGTTGACGCCTAACCTGGTATCTGGTGTCCTGCACCTGTATATTTAACTGTCCACATTGTGAGATCATTTTTATGAATTTAATTTGATATTGTTATTAAGATATTTTGTAAATTTTATCAGTGCAATTCTTTTATGGATATTTTTATCCGAATAAAGATTAATTTGATTTGAGTCTGGAAAACAAATGTTATTTGAAAACCTCCAAAGTAAAATGGTATGGTGGGTTTGAGACACAAAGTGAAGGCAGCATTTTAATTTGGGAATTTGTTATTTGTATATAGGAAAGCCACTATCAACATATTAGTAAACATTAATTCACTTTGAACTTAAGGTTTTTATTGAATGTTTGTGACGCTGCAGCCATCTCCCTTCAGCAGGGCCTGTCTTACATTGCACAATGCTTAATTTGCTAACCGTCTGCCAACTTTCATGCAGATTCATCAAGCAGCATCAAAGTTATTAGTGAATGAAACTTTTTTTGTCCCCTTGTATGTTTGCCCTCTTTGGACGGATTTGATCCAAAGTTGACATAACCAACATAAAACTAAACCTGCTGTAGGTCTGCCAAATAGTCTGTAGATTCATTAACCAGTGCAAAAATAATTAGCAAATGAACACTTCTTTGACAATACATTTAACCGCCCTCCCACTTGATGATTCAGCACAAAATTGATAAAACCAAGAGAACACTAAATTTGATAAGTCTCTGCTAAATTTTGTTCAGGTCCATCAAACGTAACAAAGTTTTAGCAAATTCAAAATGTTTTGAGCCTCTTTAACTTTGCCCCACCTACTTAATCTGTATGAAACCTGAAACACCAGCACTTGATGTATCTTGCTAGCAGTCTGCACACTTAGTGCAGATTCATCAAAGAATTTGAGTAAGCAAATGAAAATTTTGTTCTAACCCTTTTTACTTTGCCTCCCACTGTTGATGGATTGGCACGCAACTTGACATACCAACTGAAAACCAGTCCTTCCAAATTTCAGCACACTTTTGTGCAGCTTAGTTAGACACTGCCCATGTTATTATAAAATGAACACATTGTTGACCCTACCCTGTTTAACTGCCCCCCTTGATGGATATGCGCAAATTTAAAAATACCAAAAGTAGGCTAAAGGTGCTAAGTATTTGCCAAATTTACTACAGATCCATCTAATTGTGGCAATGGTATTAGTTAATCAAAAATGATTTGGCCCCAAAGTGGATCTGCACAGAACCAGAAATACCTTTGCTGGGTGTCTCTTGCCACCTGTCTGCCACATTTAATGCAGATTCATCAAAGGGCCTATTTTAAAGGCAAATACAACATTTCTACCCCCCTTCTTAAATGTTGCCGCCCCAGATGGATTGGCAAAAAAACTTGACATACCAATAGAAAAATACTGCTACGAAGCTTCTGACAATGTTTGTGCAGATTTGACACACAGTACCACACTTATTATAGCTAATGAACACTTTTTTGCCCCTCCTGCCTTTTTAACTGGCTCTATATTGATGGAGCTGCATGAATTTGAAAATACCAAGAGTGCCCAAATATGCTGTTTATTCACAAAATAGTGCAAAAGTTCTAAGCAAATCAATAAATGACTTTTCAACTGACAAGATATACACTCTTAAAGCCCATCTAGCATCTTTTTTAGTGCTAATATCTCAATAACTACTGAACGGATGTACTCCAAATCAATTAAATCAAATTTTCTGAGTAAAGTTCTACTTCCATGCCATGTTTGACATCAGTCCATTCAGCGTTTTTGCTGTAGGCCCCAGTGTTGGCCGGCTTGGCTTGCGGG
This sequence comes from Calotriton arnoldi, assembly GCA_963921515.1. Taxonomy (NCBI): domain Eukaryota; kingdom Metazoa; phylum Chordata; class Amphibia; order Caudata; family Salamandridae; genus Calotriton; species Calotriton arnoldi. The sequence goes on along the minus strand of CAWUFW010000688.1, from coordinate 3,650,790 downwards.
TGGCGGGGGCGGGCGTGAGGGGGGTCGCGCTGGGGGGGGTCGCAAATGCAGGAGGGTGCGCATAATAAAAAATAAATAAACTTGCCTTGCCGCCGGGTCCCGCGTCTCTGCTGCTGCTCCCCTCAAGGAACAGGAAGCACAGCTAGGCCCCATTGACCAATCACAACGCTGCAATGCAGCAATGTGATTGGTAGGCACCCAGGCTCCCCTGACCAATCCCAAAGCTGCAATGCAGCGTTGTGATTGGTTTTGAGCGTCCTGGTCAACCAGGGAATGGAGGCCTGGGCATGTTCTCCACACTGGCTGTAATGCAGCCTGCATGGAGAACGGGGAAAGTGCGCATGACTGGTTTGGGAACCCCGAGAGGGCCGACCAGTCATTGTGCAATTAGGAGTGGGCAAACCACTCCTCCCCTGCCCTGCTCCGAGAGCACAGCAGCCCCGCCTGCAAAGCAGCACAAACATAAAATGATAATAACTGTAAGTTATTATCATTTTATGTTTCTACTTCTCGCACTGCTTGAAAGCAGTGGGGCGACGCTCCTCCGCCATAGCGGAGGAGCCACCACTGGTAGGCCCAACACACAATTTCCTAAGGGAGCTAAAATGGGAAAGCAGTTCTTATTTCACCCCATCTACTCCCTTTAACTTTTTTTAATCCCTGATTGAAACTTCTCAAAAATCGGGATGTTGGACCTGAGCATATTATTTTAAGCAACTGACAAAAATGCCTTTTCAATGAAAGTGCCACTGAACCATAACTAACTGTGTTATGCCACTGTGTAATATACTAATAAAAGTGATGTTATACCTGGAAATGTTGCGAAGTAGTAAAAGTGATATCACTAATAAGAGTAATGTTAAACAAGAAAATGTAGGAGATAAAAATGGAAACAGAGTGCACTTAAAAGACAGAGAGATAGAAAATACATGCCATCTCGTGCGGCGCTTAACTATAAAGAAAAAAAGAGTATGCCAAAGAGTAAGCTGTGGAAGGACACAAGTAGTGTGTTCAAGGGCGTAGTGAAGCAACCGCTATTCCAGCTTAAGTGGGGGTTCTTGTAACAGTTTAAATTATTTTACGGCGCTTCTTAACTTTCATCTCTGGCACTAAGATCATTTCAAGACAGAAGGAAATACTTATAAATTCTGGGAACATAAACAACTGTGGGATGGAGCGGGCATATAAACTTAAAGGGTGCCAAAAAGGCAGAGTTTTTAAAATGGCTAAAAAACAAAAGTTAGGTGGAAATGTCATGAGACAGCACCAACGAAGGAAAGAAAAATGCAAATAAGAAAAGAAAGGAAGCAGGATGGAACATAGTTACAAAAGAAAAATAGATGGAAGGATGGAGAGGAAAGAAAACAATGAAGCTTAGAAAAAAGGGTAGCAAGAAGTAAAAAGGAAGGAACAAAGAAACAAAAAGGAAAAATAGAAGGAAGGAAAACAGAAAAATAACATGAAATATTGGAAAGGGCAAATGAGAAATGGATAGAAGGGTGATAGAAGGAAAGAAGAGAAAGAAAGAATTAAGAAATGGAAGAAATACAAATATAAAGAAGGGTGGATAAAGGAGCGAAGGGAGGACAGGAGGATAAGAAGAAAGGGAGGAACAATAAAACAACAGGAGAATGGGACGAGGGAAAGGTGGAAAGCAGCAAAGCAATTTAAACCGGAATATAAAGGAGGACAGAAATCTAGAAAGAAGGACTCAAGAAATGAAGAAAGAATGGACAGACGGAAAGAAAGATGAAAGCAAATCAGTGGAGAATGGAAAAGGAGGGAAAAGAAAAAGAAAGTAGGAAGGAATAATGGAGGGAAAGGGGAAAGAATGAAAGAAACAAGTCAATAATTGCATGTGAGTTTTGGGCCAAATTCTGTTAAAATCATGCTATAAATGCATCATTTGAGGCATTTTCCTTAGGGAAACAATTTCTGCTGGTTCCTTAATAGAAAGTGTCGGGATTGCTCACGTTGGTAGGATATTTCGTTCCATGTAGCTCTAAGTGGGGGTATTTTATTTTTCTAACTACTCCCTTAAATGCGTCCATGCTCCAGGGGTGCACCTATGGCAGTTGACCAATAAGAAGCAAGGAAATGAGAGTGACATGAAGCCAACCAATTTTAAGTCATGGGTGAGTTCTAAGTCTACTATATAGAAAACAAAATATCTTGCAGGCAACAGCATACACTGTCTTAGGCGAGACCTAAAATGGGTGTCATCCACCACATTTTGTTGGGTTAAGACATATGCAACATGTGCATATTAGAAAAGGTTATATCCATTTTCAGTTAATTTGTTACAGAGGAGTGGAGATAGATGTAACTTGTTGAATTACTCCTAGTCCACAAAACCTATAGCACACTGTCACAAGTATTGGATGATGTCATCAGTGAGGTCCTAGGTGATATCATCAATGATGTCATTTGAGATGTCTTCTTTGATGCCATCATTTATGTCATTTAACATTTCATGAGTGATGTAATATGTGAGGTCATAAGCAGTGCATGATAGGGAAGCAAGTTATAGTTAGATCACCGTAAATGTCCGTTAGTTTTTAGGTTTTGTTTTGTAACCCTAACTGCATTTTAACTGTAGTTTTTTTCAGTGAATTTCTGGGGATTTTTTTTAACATATGTTAAGATCTTATTACCAAACCTAACTATAACGTCACTTTAAACTTTGTTTCATTTTGGTGAATTTCTGTGGTTTTTTATTATACTGTAAACTGATTTTTTTTTACTGGACCTCTGTGTATGGCTAACGTCTGGCCAGGCCCTGTGCCCAACCCTCTGTGGGCAGCCAACATAGGCTGCGCATGGACTTTGGTCGTGCACAATTGGGGTTGGTCACAGGGCCTGGCTTCTGGCAAGGCAATGCACCCAACCCTGTGCAGGCAGCCAGCCCCTCCTGCACACAGACATTTGCAGTATGCAGTGGGGGCTGGCCGCAGAACGTGGGCCCTGGCCAACCCCTGCTTCCAACCCACAGCAGGGCCTGCTTAGTGACTAAGCCCTGTGCCCAACCCTCCACAGGGGGCCAAACCCCGTTGCACACGGCTGAAGTCTGTGTGGAAGAGGGGCCAGCCTAGCCTGGTCTGTGGCCAAGCTTGTGCCCAAACCTCCTCGGCTGGCCAAACACCATTTCACATGGGTGCAGCAGGGTTTGGCCACTGGGTTAGGCCTGCTGCCAAGCCCTATGGGCAATTCTCTGCAGGTGCCCCAATCCTGCTGCAACAGGGGTTGCCCGAATGTCCTGGCCTTCAAATCCTTGGCTCCTCCTAGGATCCAAGGATCCAGGGAGGATTTGTGGATCCACATGGGAGGTATCCCATGACAAAAGTTGTTATAAATATAGGGAGTGTCCATTTGGGACATGCCTCGTGTTTTGGGATCAGGGTGTGCTCACCATGCCCCCTTATGTGCTTTTTCATTTGAATTTTCAGGACTCTAGGACTGAGTCCCTGAGTTGTGTAATGGCAGCTGAAACAAAATGAGAACAAACGCACAGGCATCTGGCCCGCAAAATTGAGAACTGGAACGGAAATGGAGAACCAGCAAAGGGGAAGTGGTAAAAGAGGCCTTCAAAGCTGCCCAGAGGAGGCTCCACCTGCTCATCCTAGAAACCAAGAGGAAGGCCCTAGTCGAACGAATAAACGCCAGCTCCAATCGCAGCAAAGAAATCGTCACAATTGTTTGAATTTAAAAAATAAGGTAAAATGGGGAAGGGTAGGGGCACCCTGATCGCCCAGACCGGGTGGGGTTGGGGGGGCTTCCCAGTGCCCCCCCACCCCTCCCGTGGGCAAAGGTTACACAAATATTTTTGGAGGGAGGGGTTCAGTGATCCTACAGGAGTCCCATGGGAGCCCCACCCCTCTTGACCATGATGCTTCTTCCCTCCCGCCACCACCTTCCCGTTATCCATCTTGCTTCTTTACTCCCACCTCCACCATTTCGCTGTCACTATTGCTTCCTCCAGTGCTGGCCTCATCATAGTTTTTTTTCTTCTAACATTTAGGCATGCTGCACAGCAGTCATGCTGCTGTACAACATTGCTAAAACAAATTTGACACAGCCAATAGGCGTAGTCGAGACCTGGTGTCTTTGCCATTGCTTCTTTAAACGTGCCATTAAATTTTTACGCCCAAAGCTAACCATAACTTCATATTTATTGTGGGGTTTTTTTATGAAAAGGTAAGGTGTTTCATTGGTGGTTGTGTGAATATGTGTGGTGCTTGTGTCGTAGGTATGCTTGTAAATAATGATGCCTCTAAATCATGTTGCAGACTGCCCCCTCATTCTGCAAGATCGTTAGCTTTGTCTCTGAACTGTTTTTCCGTCTAACAAGGTGCTAATGGCCATGCTGGTGGAGAGAACAAAGGTCTGCTGGGGCGGAGGTCGCACCTCCTCCCCTCACAGGATGCCCTGTGGTGCGGGGAACAACAAAATGCAGGCTTCAAAGAAGCCGCTGCCTCTGGTGACAAATGCAGCCCAGCCTTTGTGAACCTAGACAACCTGGCATTCTGAAGGAAGCGGGGAAATAGAACCAGTTTCCCAAGGGGCGGGTAGGTCTTGGTTAGCTACACCTCTGGGATGGGCTTGTGTGAGGTCTGCACATCCAAGAGGGGTTCTGACATCCTCTTCTGGCATGGAGCAGTGACTTCTGCGATACTTTGATGTCACACTTCGCAGGAAATGGTTACCAGGTGGCTAGGGCTGCCTGGGAGCGCACTTGCCAATTGACCCCTCCTCCCTGAGTGAAATTGTAGAGTTAAATAGGGCACCCCTGACCCCCACACATCAGATCTGCTGGACCAACTGCAAGGGTACGAGTCTGTGATCCCAGGACTTCACAAGAGAGAGATGAGATCGAGAACTGCACCTGCTGCACACGCCTGGACACAAAGAGAGACTGCTACCTGTACTTGACAAAGGCAGGCTTCCAAAGAGCGGGAGTGTTTCCAAGCACCAAGGGACCTCAAAGAATCTCCCAAGGCTAGTGATCCTAGCTCCCTGTCTGAACCACAGGCCTACAATAGGTTCAAAGGACTGACCTGCACCTGGCCATCAGGCCCCCAGAGGGAATAATTCTTTGTAGACCTAAGTGCATCGGAGGAGTCATAATCCTGACCCCTGAAGAGCATCAGAGACTTGGCCCTACCTTCTCTAACCACCAGGAGCAGCTACTGAGGAGTGTTACCTCTGTACCCATCACCCAAACACCTGAAGCACCAGAGGACCAGTGGGACTGGTCACCAGTTAGACATCATCGACGACAGCGAGGGACCCTGAGTCTCATCACCTAAGACCTCAATGCACATCGAGAATCACAGGAAGGGTCACCGGAAGACTCCCTTTGCATCCTTAGCAACGACGGTCACAAGCCTTACTGGTCCTGCTTCCCAGCGTAGCATGCAGACCACTCTGGTACCTCGGGATCAAAAAGGATATTTACGACTTGGTCCTAAACCAACATTTCACCCCAGGTAACTGATTGCGGCCACTTGGTTGAGTCCTCCTGACTGGGGCTCACCCTTTGTTGTGGCCCAGAAGTGCACATGGTGGTCACACTGAGCAGGATACCACTATTCTCCAAGGACCGAAAGACTCTGTGCGACCAGATATCCTGCATCTTTATGTGTATATAAACACATTTTTAAATGTTTTAAAATCGAAAATTCCGGAACCATCTGGTCAGTTTTAGAGGTTACGGTGTCTAAAAATTAATTAATATATACTCTGTTTTTATAAATTAGTGTCATCTGGTTATTGTATTGCCTCCTTTTCTTTGTCGAGTTGTTGTGATGTTGGTAAATGCTTTACATATGTTCCTCTAGGTAAGCCGGGCTGCTTCAGTTTCATAGATACCAAGGACTGAGCAGAGTTACTGAGACGAATCTTACTGGACCTGTCGAGGGTGGAGTGATATTGTATAGGGTGCAACCCACCATATAACAACCCGCTTTGCTACAGCCCCATTAACGGATCTGTAAAAACCTTGCCATACAAGACTAAACATGTGACATGTTTGCCAAATTTCATGTTGACTTTTTGAAGGATACCACAGTTATTAGCACTAGCACACTTTTTGACCCCACCTTTTAACTCTGCCCCCCTTTGACAGATCTGCACTAATTTAAAGATACCAAGAATAAGCTAACATGCTATGCATCTGCCAAATTTATTGTAATTGTCAAAGCACACTAAAGTTAGAGTCAAATCAAACAACCACTAGCAATGCCAATGTCTGGCTTATGAACAAAAATTCCTTGCGTCCTTGATGGGGTTAGGTACTCAAGAAGTTATAAACATGTACTCTGTCACTTTGCATCCATTCATCCATCCACTGACTCATTCTCACATTCAACCGTTGACACAACTGTAGTAAAACGCACACAAACTAAACAACATATGCAAAATAAAAAGAATAGATGAAGAAAAAACAAAACATGCTGTTATCTAAACACAACAGGCATATGCTTGCAATAACGAAACTAAAGATAGCAGTAAGTATCTGTCTTGCAGAGTTATTTGACGTAGTGTATTGTTGTTTTAAATTTAAGGGCATGGATGCCACATTTAGAACCAACTCATTAGCCATCTTGGAATAGTAAAACAATGATACACCATTGACAACAGCATTTCTTCATGTTCTCCTGGTTTAGTGGAAGTGCCCATGAGGGATGCAGCACACTGCAGGTGAAATGAACAGCAAGCAAGCAACCTGTTTGCACTGCCTAGAGAGCTGTAGTATCCTCTTAAGAAAAATTAAAATAAAAAGAGAAGAATTGAAATAAAAGTGGAACAAAAAAAGGAAAACATTGAAAAATAAACGACTGGTCAACCCGCCTTGATGTTGAAGCACACAAAGTTTCAGGCAGATGTTATAACGTTATGTTATGTTATAACGTTTTGTAGAGCGCACAGCTGCCCCAGCGAAGGGGCGTCCCGGCGCTAAGCAACAGAAGGAGAAGCTGCTGAAAATGGAAGGCCTACGGAGAAGGGAAAAGATGGGTCTTGATGGCCTTACGAAAAGCAAGGTAGTTGTTCATACTGCGGATGGAAAGAGGCAGAGAATTCCAGAGTTTAGATGCCAGAACACGGAAGGAACGCCCACCAGCCCGCTCCCTCTTTACCCGGGGAACAACCACCAAATGGTGACCAGTCGAGCGGAGCTGGCGAGTGGGAAGATAAGGTGACACCAGATTGGCCAAAATGCCAGGGGAAGAGAGATTCAGAATTTTAAAAGTGATGCAGAGGGCCTTGAACTCCACGCGTCTAGCCACCGGCAACCAGTGTAGCCGACGGATAGCATTAGTGGTGGAACAGATTCTAGGAAGGCCGAGAAGAATTCTGGACCCTCTGCAATCTCAGAATCTCAGATTCTGTCATGTGTTCGGGAGTGTGTTAAACTCCTTCTTGCCTTTCTATCTGCTCATCGCACTTGGCGGGGTATACGCCTGCTTACAGTGGCCATTTTGCTAGTGCCACGCGTTTTCCCCGGTCTGCGCTCTAGTCGCTGCACGCCAGACTCACATCTCCCTACTTAATGGCCATTACTCGTACGCGCAGCGGCGCGCCGATGGCGCGCCGAAGGCGCGCTAAGGCAAGCCCGTCTGCGCCCGTCAGCGTCCCGACTGCGGCCAGGGCCAGTAATGCTGCCCCTTGTAAAGTGATAGCTGGTGATAGGATTATATATTCTACTGAAGCCTTAAATGCGCGTCGGCCCCCTTTGTGCTTATCAGAAGGTAATACTGTTATTCCTTGTTGTGGGGACCACGCTTGTGATTCATGTGGTTTCATGCCGAATTCCGATCTCCCGGGCAGGAGCCCGATCAGTCTGGCTTCCAGGTCCTTGTGTGTGCGTGCCGCTCTTATTAATGTACGATCTCTTAGGAAGCATCATTCGGATGTCTTTGATCTGATTTTGGATAATGGCTTGGATCTGTTGTTCATCACGGAGACTTGGTTAGATGATACCTCGAATCCTATTGTGGCTTTAGCCACCCCGCAGGATATAAGTTGTCCCGCCTTGACCGAAAGGTTGGAAGGGGTGGGGGAGTAGCTATTCTTTATAAGGATAGGTGGTCTCTTCATAAAGAGGACCTTAATGATTGGGCGGGTAGTGAGGTTTTGGATTTTAGCCTCCGACTCTCCGCTCATGTCACGCTGGGAGGTTCGCTTATTTACCGTCCCCCGGCTTGGCAAGTACTTTTCTTATTTCTTGCAGTGATGCGATAGCTGAGCGTGCGCTTCGCTATTCACATTATCTGGTTTTGGGGATGTCAATCTCCATCTCGATCAAACAGAGAATAGAGATGTTATGGATTTTCTGGATTCACTTAAATTGGCCCAACTCTCACAAGGGGTTTGTTACCCCACACATCTGGGCGGCCATATATTGGACCCCATTTGTGCCAATTTTTCTATTCAGGTGGATCAGCCTCTCCCAGTTTCTTGGTCAGACCATTCTCTCATTTGCTTTTCGTGGGAAGTCCCGCAGCAGACTGTGCCTATGCGATCCATTATTCCACCAGCCTTTCAAAAAATTGACCCCTTGCAGTTTAATAGTGTTCTGGCTTCTTCTCGTCCCACCTGTTCGCAGGAGCTGGAAGGGAACTTGGTGGGATTTACGGAGTGGATCTCCAATTCTGTGACTGCGCTTTCTCATTCACGCGCCCCAGGACTGGCCAGAGAGTCCCCCTCTAAACCCTGGTTCTCGCCCGAGCTCCACTCTCTGAAACACGATTGTAAAGTTCTGGAGAGACGATGGCGCTCCAATAACTACTGTCTGTTGGCTAAACTTGCTCTTAGATCTAAACAAAAAAGTTACTATAGGGCGATTGCGGGTGCAAAAAGCAGATATTATTCCGCCCGCATAGAACAGGCTAATAACAATACTAAAGAAATATTCTCAATAGTGCAGAGTTTTGTGGCTCCCTGTGCCTTGGTCTGCTCATTGCCTGTATCGGAGACTTGGTGCAATACTCTTGCTAAGTTCTTTCGGGACAAAATTCAGACCATCCAGGAGACCTTTTTCGCTGACTCTGGAGGACCTTTAGCTCTTCCCATCCCCTTTGTGGCCCCTCCGGGCTCTATTGCCAAACTTCTGGCTTTCTCCTCTGTCGAACTGGCATGCACTCTTAAAATTCTTAAGGGTCTGAAATCTGGCTCGCCCACCGATCCATGTTCAGCTAGGCTTTTAGCTCTTTCCGCCGACACCATTAACACAGTTGTTAACAATATTGTCAATATGTCCCTGTTGGAGGGCCGGGTGCCGGTCACATGGAAACAGGCTAAGATTCTCCCCCTTTTAAAAAGCCCTCACTAGATGCCTTGAGCCCTGGCAACTACCGCCCAATTTCCCTTCTGCCTAGTCTTGCTAAGGTGTGTGAGAAGGTAGTCACAGGACAACTCACGGATTATGTGGAAGGTGCTGGTCTACTACATCCTGCACAGTCGGGCTTTCGAGCCTCATATAGCACAGAATCCGCGTTGGTGGAGGTGTCGGAGGCCATTCGGGAGTGTCTGGACGGCGGCGGGAGGGCAGCTTTGATTATGCTGGACCTCTCGGCGGCGTTCGATACGGTGCCTCACTCCCTACTTTTGGCTCGCCTTTTGGAGATTGGTATTGCGGGTGCGGCCCTAAGCTGGCTTACCTCTTTCCTGGCGGACCGTTCACAGCTGGTTTGGCTTCCACCGTGCGCCTCCTCCCCCAACCTGTGGCTACTGGAGTTCCGCAGGGTTCGTCCCTTAGCCCCCTCCTCTTTAACATTTATGTTACTCCGCTGATTTATCTAGCGGAAGAGCTGGGGGCTAAGGTGATTGCCTATGCGGATGACACTCAGCTTCTGTTCACTTGGGAGGGTGCTGATGCTGATGTGTCCTCTGCTCAACACTGTTTGCTCTCGGTTTTCTGCTGGTTGGCACAGGCCCAGCTAAAATGTAATGAAGAGAAATCAGAAATACTTTTGTTTGGGAAATTTCCTTCTAATTTTAGAGAGCTACTGTGGCCCCCAGGGTTTCCGATGCCGTGTTTGGTGGGTGCTACCGCAAAAAACCTGGGCGTTTGGTTTGAGGAAAATTTAACCTTTGCCACCCATATCAAGAAGCTGGCGGGGTCCTGCTTTGGGATTCTAAAGTCTTTGAGGAAATTTCTCCCTCTGCTCCCTAGGGCAGCTAGGGAAACCGTGGTCCGGGCCCTGATTTTGTCTCGCCTGGACTACGCCAATGCTTTGTATGTAGGGTCCCCTGGCTATCTGCTGAACAAGCTTCAGGTGGTGCAGAATGCGGCGGCCCGCCTCTTGCTTGATCTTCCCAGGAGGAGTAGCGTTCGCCTCCATCTGCGCTCCTTGCACTGGCTTCCTGTGGAGGCGCGGATCAAATTTAAGGTCCTATCAATTGCCCATAATGCCCTTTATCGCCGGGGACCCACCTATCTGCAAAAGAGGTTTTCTTTTTATGTGCCGACAAGACAGTTGCGTTCCTCTTCGCAACTATTGATCCAGGTTCCTCGTTTTGCTCGGCAAAGGCTGGGTGGCTGCTCTCTTGTTCGTAAGGCGGCCCTTAGCTGGAATACACTGCCTCTGGCTCTTCGCTGCATCTCAGATTCTCGTATCTTCAAAAAAAAGTTGAAAACCTTCCTGTTTTAAGCTCAGAATCTTGATTCGCTCAGGTGACCGCGCCGGGACACTCCTTGGAGTAGCCGAGCGCGTTATAAATGCATATAACATAACATAACATAACATTTGTTGGTTCCCAGGTAGAGCGAGCTGGCATAATCCAGTCTCGATAGGACGGAGGCTTGGACAATAACCTGTCTAATGGGCGGATCGAAAAACCCTAACAGCGGTTTGAGACCCCGTAGTATGCCAAAGCACCTCCCTGCCAGTTTTTTGGTTTGAACTTGAAAACTTAGGGCCGGATCTACCCAGACTCCAAGGTTTTTCACCACCTGTTTAGGGACAGGCGCACAACCAAGGGCAGCAGGCCACCATCGCTCACTCCACAGCTCAGGATTTTTTCCTACCAGCAAGATCTCTGACTTGCTGGCGTTGAGCTGGAGACAGTTGGCAGTCATCCACTCAGCGACGGCGGCGAGGCCGCTTTGAAACTTTTGGGCATCCCGCACAGCGTCGTCGGAGAGTGCCACAACCAGCTGTGTATCATCAGCGTAAGACACAACTGTAAGCCCTCTGCTTCTGGCCACTGCTGCCAGTGGTTGCACATAAAGATTGAAAAGTGTAGGGCTAAGGGCTGAGCCCTGTGGCACACCTCGTTTGATAGAATGGACCGTAGAGGTGAAAGGGGGGGCCATTACCTGGAAGGTCCTATCTGAAATAAAGGAGGTAAACCAATCCAGTGCAGGACCCACAATTCCTGCCTCCTCCAACCTTTGCAGCAGGATCTGGTGGGAAACGGTATCAAACGCGGCACTGAGATCCAAAAGGATCAGTGCCGAAGTGTTCCCCACATCCAGTGCTGCCCTCAGATGTTCTGTCACAGCTAAGAGAGCAGACTCCGTGCTGTGGCCAGGCCGGAAGCCGTTCTGAGAAGGATCCAGTATGTTGTTCTCCTCTAAAAAGCCTGTCAGCATGGAATTTATGTAGGCCTCGGAGATCTTAGAGGCCCAAGGCAAGAGAGAGATAGGTCGAAAGTTCTCAGGTTTGGCTGCATCGAGGGTTGGTTTTTATAACAGAGGAATGACCCTAGCTTGCTTCCAGGTCCTGGGAACGATAGCAGTGGACAGAGACATATTGATCACCTGACCCAGTGGTGTAAGAAGCACGGGTAGCAGTTTCATCAATTGTTCGGGCTTCATAGGGTCAACAGGAGAGCCAGATTTAACTTTGCTGCACAGAGCACGTAGCTCGTCCTGGGTGATCGGCGGGAACGTGGCCAGCGTGTGAGTAGATATAGATCGACACGTGGGGGCAGGGCACGTCGCGGCTTGAGGAAAGGTTTTATAGATGTTTTCCACCTTGGTGACAAAAAAGGTGGCGAGAGCCTCACAGTGCTCATCCGACGTGATCGAGGGCGCTGTACATGTGATCAGAAAATGCCATCATTCACAGTGCAAAAAAGCCAATGACTGATATGGGCTGAACCATGACCACATGCGTTACGCACTCATGGATGGATGCAGAGTGTAAATGACACTGAGACAGATAAATGGCAGGAGAAAGCTCACCAAAAGGCCCCCTTTGTAGCTATATGGATATAGATTTATAAATATATATATATATATATATATATATATATATATATATATCGCACACAACAGCAAATGTCACCATCCGGTTTATTTTTCAAAAAGGAAACTTGCATGTACAATCCACAATGAATCATTCAGCCTGACTCGTTTCAAGGCAAAAAGCCTCTTCCTCCTAGGCAACTTCGAAAGTCTGGCAGGAAGCTCTGATTAAATAGTTAATTACCTGCATGCTTGACCCCCAGTGGGCCTTGCTAAGTCCGATTTTCAATGACTGCATGCTGGTACTTGTGGTCCCATTCAGAGCCAAATTCCCCTTTTAGTAAGTCCTGCGTGCACCTTCGTTTCTTTAAAGCACATTTGTATCCCTCAGTGGGCTCCAGATTGGTATGCAAGTTGAATATCCGCATTCACTGTGCTGCATATTGTTTGGAACATATATATATATATATATATATATATATATATATATATATATATATATATATATATACACAATCCTGGCTGACAGCTAAGCCTGTCACGTCTTTTGAAGATATTGTAGGAAAAATAATTGCAGTGCAAATCTACCCCTAGAGTTTGTCAGAGGCGGTAACCAACATAAAATCCATCCCAACAAAAATACCTATCTGTAGGCTTTAAGATAAAGTAATAACGTTACACCTTTAAATGCCTATTGACTTTAAACTATGATTTTCACAATCAGTATGTCAGGCCTACTGCATTTATTGTAACTTTCATTTAAAGCAATCAAGCCTATAACCATCCCCATAACCAACTCGGACCTAATGTGTTGGTCATATGCCTTCCCGCAAGGCAACCATCAGGTATACTGTAATAAATACAAATATGTACAAAATTACAGGTGTCAAGAGAAAATAAAATCCCTTCTAACAGAACCTAATAAGTATTGCTATTGTGCAAATCTTCTGTACCCATGGTTTGTTCCAGTGGGTCAACAACACCAAAACCCTTGCCTACTACAGTAACCTGCGAGATTCTGTGTAACAAAATACCCTCTTACAAGGTTTAGCACAGTGTAATCACAATCCACCTTTGACAGCCTATTGCTTTAACACATGCTTTTCTCAATAAGTTAATTAGGTCTATTTGTTTTGTCGTAACATTTCATTCTAAACAGATCTCACCTAAAGAATCTCAAATAACCTTTCCCAGTGAACCAATAAGGCATACAGCCTTTACCACTGGCTTGACCCTATATTCAACAAAGGCCTGCTGAAGTGCACACAAACTGGCAACCATCGAGCATAGTTATAAGTGCAAAATAAGTACACAATTACAGTTTGCAAAACAATATACAACACCTTTCAATAAGGCCTAACCTAAAAGGCCTAACTAGAATCCTCTCAGTGTAATTCTACTCCTAGGCTTTGTCCAAGAGGGTAGCCTTTGCCTACTATGGAAATACGAGAGATTACATGTAACCAAATACTTGTCTGCAGCCTGTAACACAGTATACTAACAATCCACTGTTAGAGGACTTTAACAAATGATTTTCACACTAAATAACTAGATCTACTAACTGTGTTTATCATAATGTTTCATAATAAGCAGACCAGACCCTTGGGATCTGTTATAACATTTCCCAGTGAACACATCAGGCTTATAACCTGTCACCAACAACTCAGGCCTACTATTTTGAGCATTACTTTTTCCACAAGGCACCCAGTCATACAATTAGAATGGTATACAAAATTATAGTTGGCTAAGCAAACTTCTGTCTTTCCTATGAGGGCCTAACAAGGATTCTAACAGACCAAATCTTCTATATTCATGGTTTGTCATGGGGGTAACCAACACCAAAACCTGTGCCTACTATGATAATCTATGAGATCACATGTACCAAAATACCTATCTGTAATCTTTAATATAGAGTAATACAAATCCACCCTTAAAAGCCTATTGACTTTAACATTTGCTTTTCGCACATACATCGTGCCTACTGCCATTATGTTATATTGTTAAATTTCACTTGTAGAGTGCACGTTCACCAATGGTGAGGGGAGCGTTGATCAGTAGTAGGACTTTAGGGTGCAGAGAAGAGTAGTGTTAAGGGTTAGTGAAAGCCTTTAAAGTTTCAAGGAAGAGTAGCGCTAAGCAATAGTAAGGGGTTTTTAGGGACCAGCGAAGGATACTGTTAACGGGTATGAAGGAGTTTTGAGGCATCAGGGAAGGGTAGTGTTATAGAGTAGTAAGGGGTTTTTAGGGTTCATGGAAGGGTAGCATTAAGGGTTTTAGGGTTCATGGATGGTAGCTGTAAGGGGTAGTGAGAGTTTTTTAGGGATCAAGGATGGGTAGCGTTAAGGGCTAGCAGGGGGCTATTTGGGTTCAGAGAAGGGTAGCGGTAAGTGGTAGAAAGGGGTTTTAACATTCACAGAAGTGTAGCGTTAAGAAGTATCAAGATTTTTTTTAGGGTTCTTGGATTGGTATTGACTAGGGGTAGTAATGGTTTTTAGGGTTCTGGGATGGCAGTGTTAAGGGGGAGTAAAGAGTTTTTTAAGATTCAGGGAAGGTTATAGTAAAGGGTTCATGTAAGGGTAGGGTCATCTCGAGATATTGGCGAGAGGTACTACTGGTTATAGTGGGTTGACACAGTATTCACTACAGCCTGATCCGTGGGTCACGCTGCTGAGCTAAGTGAAGGACATCCCACTGGGGGGTTTGTCGTCTGACTGCTATGACCCTTCTCCTGGCCAAACGCAGGGTCATGGGTTCAGAGAAGGGTAGCATTAAATGGTAGTAAGGCTTTTAGTGTTCATGGATAGGTCGCTGTTAGGGGTAGTAAGGAGTTTTTAGAGTTCAGGGAAGGGTAATGTTAAGGGGTAGTAAGGGTTTTTAAAGTTCAGGGATGGTATCAATAAGAGCTAGTTGGGAGCCATTTCTGTTAAGCGAAGGGTAGCGTTAAGCGGTAATAAGGGGTTTTAGGGTACATGGAAGGATAGTGGTGAGGGGTACTAAGGAGCTTTTAGGGCTCAAAGAAGGGTAGCATTAAGGGGTAGTAAGAGTTTTTAGGGTTCAGGGATGGTAGCATTATGGGGTAGTAAGCATTTTTTAAGGTTAATGAAGGATAGTGTTAAGAGGTAGTATAGGGTTTCCATGTTTTAAAGAAGGGTAGTGTTAAGGTGTAGTAAGTGTTTTTGGGTTCTAGGAGGGGTAACATTAAGGCTTAATACTTGTTTTTAGAGTTCAGGGAAAAGTAGTGCTAAGCAGCAGTAAGGGCTTTTTAGGTTGTAGGGAAGGGTAGCATTGGGGTAGTAAGGGCTTTTAGGCTTCAGAGAAGGGTAGCGTTACGGAGCGGCAGGGGTGTTTAGGGTGCAGAGAAGGGTAGTGTTAAGGGGTAATGAAGGGCTTTTAAGTTTCAAGGATGGGTAATGTTAAGGAGCAGTAAAGACTTTTGAGGGTTCAGGGTTGGGTAGCTGTAAGGTGCAGTAAGGGTGTTTTAGTTCAGAGAATCGTAGCATTAAAAATTAGTAAGGGGTTTCTATGGTTCAGGGAAGAGTAGCCTTTAGCGTTAGTCAGAGGTTTTCAGGGTCCAGAGAAGGATATCATTAAGGAGTGAGGAAGGAGGCTTTTAGGCTTCAAGGAAGGGTAGCGATAAAAAATAGGAAGAGATTTTTAGGGTTCATGGAAGGATGGCATTATTAGGTGGTAAAGGTTTTTTGGGTTCGGGAAAAGGTAAAGTCCCTGAGGAACAGCTGCTTCTTTTGACCCCTTTGTTTCCCAAAATCTTTGTGACTCTGCAGGAAACTCAACAAGCCATAACTAAGCCAGGTTTACTTTTTTCATGAAAGTTTGTTACAGATTTGTCAAATGGCACCAAAGTTATAAACAAAACACATTTTGTTTGAGAATGGAAACTCTGACATAAGCATAACTACCAAAAGTTAAAGTGACTTTATAGTTGGGTGAAAATTTCAGTGACAACGTAACATTTTAAACTAAAAAACAATGAAATTCACCAGTTATAGTAAACAAAAAAAACACTGACATTCACCAGTTATAGTTATCTCTAGTAACTATAACTCGTGCCCTGAGGTAACCATAACTCTCGCCACCACCATGCACAGTCTTGTCATCAATTATGTCATTTTAGATGTTGCAGTGATATTATTAATGTTGTCATAGAAGATAACATGAGTGATGTAATATGTAGGGTGATTCTAGCTGTGCATGATGAAGCCGTGCATAGCAGGGGTTGGCAGCATGGCCTGGCCACCTGCTGCCAAGGTAGCTAAACCCCTGTGTGCAGCGTGGGGTTAGCCGCTGGGCCTGGCCTGCGAGCGGCCAACCCTACGCCATGCCACACACGGCCTTCTGCAACCCAACATATAAAAGTGAGCCTACTGGCTTTATTATGGGGTGAATATAGCAATATATATAAAGCAGTTTTATCATCTTTCTCCAAAAATCACCAATATTTTTAATGAGATGTATATTTCAATAATTCCCACAATGCAATGTTTATTAATATTGATCATTATAATTCAGTTTTATAAAATTTTAATAAAAAAGCATGTCTGTGACTCTTTCTTTTTACCTAGCTTTTATTATAACATCTTGTGGGTGAAAATGGCAAATTAAATAGTCAAAGACACATTGTTTTTCTTTTAAATAAAAAAATAAAACAAACATGTTTCTGAGACTTTCTTTTAACATTTTGCAACCCAGAAAATGCAATCCTAAAAACAACCACAAGAGGGCCTTGCACTCCAGCTGAAGAGCATAGATCTCCAGCTAGGAGTACTTTAAAAAAATATGATAAGGTGTCCTAGGATAATGGAGTCAATGACCCAGGATCTTAGTTTTTTTTTTAATGGTGCTCGTGGGCTGCTGGACTCTCTGCAGCCCCCAACACATTACAACATTAAACAACAGCATGGTGGTGCCCCTCCCTATTCTAGGGACACCACCAAGCTAAAATAAAATATAAAAAATAAAGCCATTGAATGGCATTATGGGTCGCTCCTTCAAAAGAGCAGTGAATAATAAATGAGCGGCTTCAGACGCTCATTTATTAGTCAATTTAAAAAAAAAAAAGATTTACTGTGGGTGTCCCGGTGCCCACCCGGGAAACCAATAAATGATTTTTATAAGGGGATGGGGGAACACAACCCCTCTCCCTGAGCCACAGATGGCCCCGGGGACCCTATACCTATAAATAAGGAGAGGGAGGCATGCAGCCCCCCCTTTCCTGAGTCTTTATGGACCCGGGGAACACATCCCCCAGGGCCTTATTTTAAATATGGGAAGGGGGGCATGTAGCCCCCCTTTCCCTGATCCTTTACGGCCCCAGGGACCCCATCACCCAGGGACTGTAGTGGGTGCCCTGTTGCCCACCCGGAGCACTCACAAACTACTACGTTGGGGGCCGGGGGGAGTGCCAGTGCCCTCGTGGCCCCAGCTGGCTCAACAGCCTGCACCATACAGGATGCTGGTGGGAGTCGGCACTTTGTCCCGCCCAGCAGGAACAGTTGGAACCACAGTGTACCGGGGGTGGGTTCCCTGGGACACTGTGTTGTATCTTGCCCCAGGGGTTCCCGTACCACCACTTTTTGTACTTATTTGGCTCCGGCTGATGGGATCCCCGAGCCTAGTAGAGTTTCAGGGAGGGGGTACATGACACCCCTCCCTTTATAATTACTTTTGGCCCATGGGATGGGGTTGCCGGGGCCCTGAGTGGCTCAGGGAGGGGGGCCTCACTCACGCCTCCTACTCATAAACAAAAATGATCACTCCTTGGGGCCCGACACACCACGGGGGCCTATTTGAATTATAGTTTAAACGGCAAAAGGCTTTCTTTTGTTTTTTAAATAAAAAGCAGTGAATCCTCTGGAGTCCCATGAGATCTAGGCTTTATAGAAAAAAAAGATTTTGGCACTGAGAGGGTCCCTCTGGGACCCCCTCACAAGGCCTATGGATGCAGGGTATCCCTCCCCTGCCCCCATATTTTGTTTATTTTAAATAAAACTCAGGACAGGGGCCAAGTTCTCTAATGGCTGCCTGCAGCATTTTTCTTCATGTTGCAGGCAGCTATTCAGAGCGCTTGCTCGAGCGGGAGTGTGTCTCCTGAGGGAGCGAATTGACCCAAGGGAAAGAAAGGTCCCTGTTACAATCAGAACGCTCTATTTTTTAAAATTGGGTTGGAGGGACTCTTGTGGGAGTCCTTGGAACCCAACCCTCCAGATATACAAATATTTTTGAGACCTAGGGCCAGATGTACGACCATTGGCAATTGCAACTCACAAATTGCGCCAAATTGCAAGTCGCAGTTTGCGAGTCGCAATTGCCAATTTACAACAGTGTCTGAGACACTGTTTGCGATTCCCAATGGGGTCGCAATTGCATGACTCATGCATATTAATGAGGCTGTAGCAATTTGCGACCCCATTGGGAATGGCTGGCACTCCCAGGGATGGTGGCCTGCTGGGGTCAGCAGACCTCCATGTCTGGGACTGCTTTTAAATAAAGCAATTTTGTTTTTGAAATGCAGCCCGTTTTCCTTAAAGGAAAACGGGATGCATTTGAAAAAAAGTTAAATGTTTTTGCTTCATTTTTTAAGGGCAGGTAGTGGTCCCTGGGACCACTGCCTGCTCTGGAAAAATGTTTGCGCACCCATTCACAAAGAAGAAGGGGTCCCCTGGGGACCTCTTCCCGTTTGCAAATGGTTTACCACCCTCTTGAAGAGGGTGGTAAACTGTGAGTGTTTTGCGACCGCAATTGCAGTTGCAAAACATTCTTACATAGGGTTCAGACTCGCTATTAGGAAGGGACGCCTACGGAACGCCCCTTCCTAATAGCAACCCACTAACCCTATTTTGCGAGTCGCTGTTTAATTAGCGACTCGCAAAATAGGGTTAGTACATGGCCCACTGGTTTTTTGCATGCGCAAACGGGCCTAAAACCCATTTGCGCATGCAAAAATCCGTCATTCATCTGGCCCTTAATATCTAAGAATACTACTGAATGGATTTACACCAAATCACAAAAAGCACGCTTTCTTGACCAAGATCTAGCTTTCTGTCGAATTTGGTGTAATTCAGTTCAGAAATTTTTGCAATATCGTTTTCCCAAAACGTCTATAGAAAATGCATGGGGATTTTGCATTTTTGACCCCCACCCATTAGTTTGATGGATCACACAAACAAGACAAAAAAGAGAAACCTTTTGGAAAGTTGCGTGGAGATTCATCAAATGACGCCAAAGTTATTAGCAAAACTGAAAAGGCATTACCTATGGAAACGCTGACCTAACTATAACTACCCAGTGGCGACTGCCTCTGGGTTATATATATCTATGTGTATGTGTGTCTGTGTATGTTTATAGCTATAGCAATACATTTTGATACATACGTAAAGATATAAACGCATACCGTTGTATTAAAAAAGTAAACTTACTAACTCATATCTATTAAATCCTCTTTGGAAACTCTCTCATTGTGGATGCCATTAAGCCTACCAACTAACTTACTTTTTCTTTCACCACATTGTTCTGATGTGAAAAAATATGAAGTCTAAGCATTTTCTGAAATAAAATGCTGGATTAGATATAGCTACAGGTATCGTAGCAATTGTTTCCGAAATGTTGTGATACAGACAAAACCAGGAAGTTATGTGTTGATGTTAAAATGTAGCTGTTTCTCATCCATGTTTACATACTGGACACAACATCAAAGGTAGTAAGGCATAACTTGCTTTGCTAATTCTGGAAAAATACACCCATCTCGGTCACTATTTATGTCAATGTTGCCAGAATTTTCTCTTTTCTTTTGTAGTCTTTGTTAAAAGGGGCAGAGCACTCAACTTGTCCCTGACCTGGCACCAGGCACATTCATGCTCTGCATTTTAGGACTTGAAGTTTTGTTTTTCCCATTACAAATTCAGGACAACACATCTCATAGTGCAAATATAGAAATAGGACTGTATGAGCTACTCATGCTTCATAAGGGATAACATGAGATTTCTGAAAGAAAGTGTAGTAGTCAGCGAAATTTGTATTCTTTGGTACGGGATTTTGGTAGCAAAACATTAATAATTCACATTTCAAATCACTATTTGGAAGGGACACGCTAAACACACCCCTTCCAAAGCCCGATTCGTTACAAAGTTGCAAACCAAAATTGCATTACTGAATCACGCATTTGGGTTTGATACATACAAAAAAGCCATTTTGTGGTTGCAAATAGTCCAACTTTGCGACCGCAAAAAGCCTCCGACCGTGTGACCTAAAATTAGTTACCTTTAATTATTATTAGTGACTTAAGAACATTGTGACATCTTTAAAAAGAAAGTACACTCTACCCCCATGATATAAATTAAAAAATAACGAAGTATGTAAATGAAAGCAGTCACATGTGGCAGCAAATACTCAATGGAACCTGTAGTACGTATGGGTCAAAAAACATATTTTGATTAAACTACAGTACAATTCCCTGAAGCCTAGAATTCTAACGCAAATGTCAAAACAATAAAGAAAGATTTTATAAATTAAAACTAACAAGTCCAATTGATCACAGCACATATGGCCAAGAGTACTTGCACAGAACGTTTATGCAACAACTTTGCACTACATGTCTACAAAAATATGCTGAGAGACACCATGTCATTGGATTATGGAAAATTTCAGAAACTGCAAAACAAAACATTGTATGCACATCACTTAATGCCCTTGCAACAAAGTGTACGCGGGAAGGAAGATGCACACACTCAAATTAAGCTTCCATTGGAGGAGATTTACATCCTCACACATTATTGCCTAAATACAGAGTTATAAAACGTAAACTCTCCATCGATATCAATAAGGAGTTACCCGGGAGAGAATGCACAACACTTAGACCAGTTGCTACAAATCTGTTTGCACACTACCCGTCATGCTAACAGGCCTGCAACAGTGGGACCTTGCAACTCCCTGTTACGACAAAGAAGAGGACCCCCGCCCACTCACCTGAGAAAATATATAAAAAGAGTGGTCCTGATGAAGGTGGTAGCCATGTATATCCACCGAAACATAAGTTGACCAGAGTTGGGAAACCCCTCAAAGATAACACCAAAGTGGAATACACTGTGATTAATTTAGTCCGCTTGACCGTCATCGATGTATATCATATAAAGAAATAGAGGCTCTCTTTTTTCCCCACTTATTTCTTTTGTGTGTGATTGTTTCGTTTGTGAGAATGTGGTGTGTTTGGTGAGATTGGCTGATTTGAGGTAGCATTTGTCTCCGTTGGGGGGTTTAGGTATGAATTAACAGAATGTACACCTATGTCTTTCCATGTATTTTATTTGTAAATAATACACTTTGCATATGTTTAAAATGAAATGTTTACTATTAACTTGTTTGTACTTTTGCACATTGAGATCTTTAAATAGAAATGTCTATACTTTGACAAATTAAGACTTTATAAAAAGAAAAATTCTTAAAAATTATAAAACGATCTATATGCATAAAATGGGAAAAAAATTATGAATAAAATGTATTATCTTTTGTATAACTTTGTATGGAAAGACTGATCATTGTGGAATAGCCCTAATGTTGAGCCCTTTGCCGGCTACTAGTAAAATAATATAGGTCTGACAAGAGTATTTATATATGTGATACTGCAACAAGGTCAACCTCGAGATGACCATCATTAATCAACGCATGCAAGGCTTGGGCGCTAAATATCACAAGGGAGTTCACATATGGAAGAAATTGGAGGGTGTTGTGTAACAAGGGGCCAACTCCCTGGCAGCTGCATGTAGGATTTGTTGCAGGTGACAGTGACTCTAATGTGACCCCTGCATTAAAGCTTGGCAGAATAATACACGTACCTTGTGTTTGCCCACCCTCCTCCCACAGTGCCACCCCCTGTATCCAGGTACTTTTGACCTAATACAATTCTGTCCAGGAGATACCTAGTGAAGCCCAGAAGATCTTCCATACAGTTCTTGAAATGCTTTGCACACATTGCAGGGGCACCCGTTCAAGACGTCAGTCTCAAGCTTCAGGAATTCAACACTGCCTCAGCTGGACTACAAATATACTTATACATAGCAGTGTTCCCCCAGGAATCATTCAATCTGTGACTGATACATGATATCATTGGCCAAATATTCATACATGATGAATGCAATCAATGCAATATCAATTGTTATTGATGCTTTATATTCAAGTATCATAACATGAGTCCAATGGATGGTCAAAATAGTCAAAACAATGCAAGTGCTCCAAGTGACGGCGCAGTGCAAGTGAAAATAAGTGAGCCACAAAATAATAAACATATATTTCATTGACAATATTTACAATATGTACAAAAGGTCCCCACCCATATTATGAAAAGACTTCTTAAAAACCAATGTTTTAGACATTTGGGTTTGAACAGTCCAACAAACAATGATATGGGTGGAACCCGATAAGTCGACGTTTCGACCCCTTAACCTCAGTTGCATGGGGTCTTCAACGGGACATCAAAAAAGATAGCAACCTGACCAAAATAATCTGGTCAGTTTTTGTTAATCTCCATGTATCCTGGACAATTGAATATGATTCTTAGTAGAATGCTTGTTACAGGCTCACTGAAGTGTGCTGGCTCAGAACTCATAACAACACGAGGGCCTCGCAATGAAAGGAATATTGTAGTCCAACATGGCATGCACTCTGACCCCTCGGTGAAAACCATCCAACTTATCTACATGTCAGAGCGATTCCACTGATTTACACTATTTGCAAGCATTTGTGTGTTTGATGTAGCGCCCTAAGTGATCAAGGATATTTCCAGACATAGGTCCTTGCATGCTGTGCCACACTATCCAAGCTATATCTCGCTGGCAGTTTTAAATGGGTGGGGATGTTGCAGGAGTTGTTGGCCCCGGTTACGGAGCCTGCTTCTGGTGCAAACCTGACTCAGTGACAGAACAAGCAGCTGTTCCATGGGTGTTCTGAGCCTGGATAACTAATGGGATGGGTATGCCCAGACGTGGGTCCTGTGCTCTCCATGCCACTGGAGTCAAGCTAGCCTGGCTGATGAGGGGTGATACCGTGGAACCGGTCCCAGGGTGCTTGTTTCCGGTCCAGGAGGGCCTGGCAGTTCGGGCTGGACTGTTCCCATGGGGAGCAGGGTCAAGACTGATCTGCATATGGCTGGGTCCAAACTGGAATGGGATGGTGGATTTAGGCCCAGATCTCTGTACTGGGGTGAATGTTTGACATTGTTCAGCATTCGGTACCTTCACCAAATACCTTCAATCATTGGTCCATCCTTATGTCCCTCTTCGTGACCTCCGCTCATCCACGCAGGGGAGGTTTTCTGTCCCAAAAACTAAACTATCGCGAATGGGTGGTAGGTCTTTCACATACCTTGGCCCCTCACTCTGGAATGCCATGCCCTTAGCTCTTCGTAGCTAAACTAATTATATCCAATTTCGCAAATCCTTGAAGACATGGCTCTTCAATCAATAGCCTGCTGCCTTGTTTTTTTACATCAGTCTCTGATCTGCTTCTGCGCCGGGAAACCCTTTTGGGTAGCTGTTGCGCATTATAAGTTTAATTAATAAATAAATAAAAATTCTGTCCATCAATTGATCTTTTTGCACCTGGATAACTAATACCAAGTATTGAGGTCTCAGGGATGATGGGCGACAGTACCCATACCAGGCAGGTGTTCTGTTTGGGAATATAGCTCTGTCTGATGTTAATATAACAATGAGCACTGTTGCGAATATTGGCAATAAAGAAATATTAAAAAATAAATAAAAATATCTCACTGACAAGCCCTTACAAGTAGGAAACCAGCCTGTGTTGCTTGTATTCCCTTTTGGAGGGTGCTTCGCCAAGCAGTTCAGGATTCACTGTTCCCATGAGGAGCAGGGTCAGTATTTGCATGCATGCAGGCCTCTGTCTAGAGTGGCCCAGTGGACGAAAAATAATTGGTTAGAATGCAACCCAGGGCGATTGCCAGTACTTAGACTATTTGCAGGTGTTCCTCCCATCACTATTTGTGTGTTCAAACTGATTTTATCTTTATGTTTCACTGCGTAAATGCAACTCACAACTGTCTCATCAGGTCCAAATCATACCACAGTAGTTAGTGGTGTTTGCAATCAGGGGAATTCTCTTTCTCCTGCAATAAAGGAGAATAAAAGTCATAGTCAATCTCTGCTTTAATTTATAGTGACACAACTCTACATTGTACTCATAATTCCAATACTGGTTGACTTACTATTGAGAAAATTCTCTAATTGAGGGAACTGTGGTGGAATTCAATCTTTCCTGCCTAGATTTCAGCATCTTCTAAAGGTAGGGGTGAAAAATCTTTTTTTACAGAGACACTTGTAATCTAAAATACTTTGACTTAGGGAGTACAATAGTTGTACCTGTTGGTGATATATAGAGGCCTGCTGCTGTGACGGGTTCCTGTGGCACCATGACTGTCCTGGGGCGTCCCTGTCTACTCTAAAATGAACAAAAGATTGCAATGGCTAATGACAACTCCTTCTAAGGGTCTCCTTTGGCAATGCATTTGTTGGGGTGAACCCAAATAGCTGCTCAGAGTCTCGCTTGGGGGGCGGGACTCTCTTACCTTGGTGTCTTAACTTATTCATAAGGGAAGTGGACGCAACAGGTATTGAAGGCCCGACTGCAACCTGGATGGGGCAAGGGCGTCAACGCAGCACTTGAAATATTGTCAAGTTCTACATGACACACTGTTACCATCAGTGTGACACTGAAGGCAGTTTGCAGAAATGGACCTCATCATGGTGGATTACTGCTCTGCTAGAGTTGTGAGTAAGAAAACAAGAATTCATCAGGAAGAATGGCATACGATTAGACCTGATAGCACAACAAAGTAATGCATAGAGGTGATGGTACCTTCATGATAGAAAGCAGAAGATACTGCCATTATATGCATGTAGAAGATCGAGCTATATGCCAGGTAGCTTAATGATAATGTATTTCTAAATGTGAAGTTGTCCCACCATTTTCAGCCAGTGTTTTCGACAGACAGATTTCCAGCCAGGTGACGAGACATTACCTGAAGAAGTCTACAACAATCTGTTGGAAGCACTGTGAGCCTGCGATGGAAAGGAGTCTGCCTCACCTGCTGAGAGAGGGATGTTGGTGGTATCCCTACTGGAAGAGTAGGCCCACAGGAGAAGCCCAGCCTTAGTTACCTGGTGGAGGAGCTGCTCAGAGAAGTGGATTTAACCAAGGAACTGAAGCGAGAACTGCACCACAACACAAGCATGAACACTGGCCTGAGGAGCCACTGTGTTTGAATGAGATATCTCAGGGTCCAGTAGAAGCATAGAAGAACTCAGAAACTGACCTCCAGGTTACTGAGGTGTATTTAAGAGAGAGAAAAGGAGTTAGGGTAGACAGAGGTGTAGGTGCACAGAGCAAGAGGGTGAAGTAGGAGAGGCACAGAAAAGAGACTAAGATTAGAAAGATAGGCGAGGGGGAAAAATAGAGGTTTGTGGCAGCAGTGAGATGTGACGTATAGTTACTATGACAGAGGATAGTTGGAGGAGTCAGGTAGAGAAAAGGATGGGGATTTAGTGAATGGTAAAGCATAGAGAGTTGAGGTACAACAAGAGGGAGAGGTAGGAAGCAGCATGAACTAAAAGAGAGTAAGGTAGGAAGAGAGGGAAGAGGAACAGTTAGGCGATGCAGGCATGGGGAGGTGAGAAGAAAAATAAGTTAGAAGGAGGTGGACAGAGAAGTAGAGAAAGAGGATGTGAGATGAGGTAGACCTTGGGCTATGTTGAGGTAAGCAGAGAGTGGGCGAGTGGACAATGGAGAAAAAGAGTCAGTGGTGAGGCAGAGAAAGAGATAACGTTACCAAGGAGGACTTGGAAGGCCAGCAATTGCTCACTTTACCCATGCCTTACAACCTGACAAGTGAAAGGACACAGAGTGTGAGTTATGTGAATGCTGCATTGCAACTGTTAGTTCAACTCTCGTTTGCTCCGTCTGTTTTTTTTGGGGGTGGGGCCTAAGCACTGAATTGCTCACAGTAACAACTGCTATGTCTCGTGTTTTTTTTGCGTCAAGATGAATTAGAGACTGATCACGGTGGGTCCTGAATCATCTCTTACCTGTTTCTATGGAATATATGTAAGATAAATGCAAGTGTAAGATTATGTGTTGGGGCCTTCTAATGAACTGCACAAAGCCATCATGGAACATTGTTTTCAGTGGACATCAAGATGAAAAGCATTTGGACACATAGCAGGCCCTGGCAGGGAATCCCCAAAACGTTATTTCTGATTGCTACAGCCCACCTACCCCAACCTCCTGCATTCACGCCTCTGCAGTGTCCATAATATGTCCACCAATCCCCCCATATCTTCTGATGCCTCTTATAGCATCCTCGAGCTAGGTAAATTGGTCTTTCCAGCTTAGCTGAGCGATCCATGCTTAACCTCCATTCTCTCATCAGTGGGGCATCGAGTGGCTTCCAATATTTGGCCACAGTCTTTTTAGCTAGTAATGTGCCTAGCCCCACCAAGGCTCGGTCAACCCTTGTGCCTCTAATCTCATCCACTAGGCCAAGCAGTGCGACTCTGGGTGAGGCCTCTAACCGTTGACCCAAAACCTCAGGCAGAGTTGCAAATATGGACCACCAGTATTTCTGAATAGTAGGGCACCTCCACACCATGTGATAGAAGTCACCCATGTCTCCGTGGAATCTAGTGCAGGCTGGGTCTAGAAATCTGTGGGCTTTCCAAAAACATTGAGGTATATAATAGGTGCAGTGTAGGCTTTTCAATTGGACACAGTGCAGCAGGGCTGAAATTGCTAGGGTTCGAGGTACCATGCAAGCCTCCCTCCAATCTGCCTCCTCCAGTGGGCCCAGCCACTCCTCCCACCGCTCCCTCAGTGGCACCAGAGTACAAGGGGAGTGATTAACCAGGGCTCTACAGATTTGAGAGATGCTTCCCTTGGTCAGTGGACCCAGGAGTAACCAGGCTTCCAAGGGATTAAAATCTAGGGGTGTGACCAATGCCTCCGAGTGTCCGGAGAGCGTGTGACGGAGTTGGAGGCAGCGGAAAAATTGTGATTTAGGAAGGGAAAACTCTGTCTGTAGGTCCTGGAAGATTTCCGATGTCGCCCAGGCTTGATATGGCGATATTGTCCCATCTCTAAAATCCCTCAAGGCGCGCTGCCCGTTCTAGCCACCTGCCCATCCATAGAGGGGTCTCTAGTATCACCCGCCGATCCCATCCTGTCTATGGCAGGGCCGCCCACCAGGCCCGAAAGACCACTCTAGTGATTTCTGTGACCAACCGGGGGACTGGTGTGCCATACAGCATACCCATGAGGTTGTTAAAGCTCAACAAGGTTACCTTCATCCTACATGAAGGGTCTGCCCAACCCCAGCATACCCAGTCATTCACCACTATGGTGTGTGCTGCTCAGTAATAGAGATGGATGTCGGCCATGGCTAGACCCCCGTCAAAGGTCGACAGGTCACATTTATCAAAGGAGATTCTGGGGGGTTTATCGGCCCACAGAAATCCCCGTGCTTGGGAGGTAATGGTAGTAAACCAGTGGTTGGGGATGGGAAAGGGGAAATTCTGGAGGACATAAAGGAGTCATGGTAAGACCATCATTTTATACAGAGCCACCCGTCCCAGCTCGTTGAGTAGTGGTTTAATCCAGCTACCTAAATCCACCTGAATTGTTCCGGTGAGAATGTGAAGGTTGAGGCTCCACGCGAGGTCCAGCTTCCATGTCATATTGATCCCCAAGTAGCGGAAACTCAGGCACCGGCTCGGATGGGCAGGGTGCCAGGTCTCATTGTCCTGTCGCCCCTGAGGAGGACCAAGAGTGACTTAGGTAAGTTCACCTTCAGCCGGCCGTGCCACGCATAAAAGGATGTTGTTGGCATAGAGGGCTATTCTGTCCTCCAGTACCATCCCCAGTCAAATCCCGTACCTGGGCATCACAGTGTATCCATGTTGCTAAGGGCTCTATGGCCATCGCAAAAAGCAGGGGAGATGGGGCGTCTTAGCCTGGTGCCCCGGGGGATTAGGAATCTGTGAGAGACCACTCCGTTCACCCGCACCTGTGCCTGGGATTTAGCATATAGGGGTTGAACAGCATTCCAGGCCTATTTTGGCCAGCACCTCTTGGAGATAGGGCCAGTATAAGGATTCGAAAGCTTTCTCAAAATCGAGGAGCCTCAAAGCTGTGGCACAATGTAAGTCCCTGAATCTGGCCAGGGCGAAGTGAACCCTGCGGATGTAGTGTCTGGTTCTGCATCAGAGGATAAAACCACATTCATCCGGGTGGACCAGTCTGCTGAGCAGAGGGATCGGTAAGAGGCGCACCGTTCTAGGGGCTTGCCGGGTTTTTAGTAGCACCACTATAGTGGCCAAGGAATATATGATGTTACTACGCAAACAATTACAATGCATGCTTTTACAACGCGGTTTTTACATCGCAACTACCATTACATCTCATGATTTTACAATGCATGCCATTACAACGCATTTTTAAAAACTACTATTACAACGCATTCTATTACAACGCATACCTTTACAATGCATACCATTACAACGCATAATACTTTTAGGGCAACAGTAGGGTAAGTGTTGGATAGTCTAGGGGTAAAATTACTATTCCCACTCCAGTGAGTGCAACAGTAGGGTAAGTGTTGGATAGTTTAGGGGTGAAAATTACTATTCCCACTCCAGTGAGTGCAACAGTAGGGAAAGTGCTGGATAGTGTAGGGGTAAAAATTACTATTCCCATCTACCCCAAAACCCATACCCACCCTAAAACTAAAAAATCTCCATTACTTACCTTATAATGCGTTGTAATGGCATGCGTTGTAATGGTATGCGTTGTAATGGAATGCGTTGTAGTGACATGCGTTGTAATGGCATGCGTTGTAATGGCATGCGATGTAAAGGCAGTTGTGTTGTAACAGTTGCGGTGTAAAAGCAGTGCGATGTAATGACTGTGTTGTAATGGATGTTTCCCGTGGCGAAGTCTATTTCCGGTGACAAATGGCCACAATCTACCACCTCCAGAAACATCCCTAGAATGGGAGGTAAAAAACGTTTTCTCAGTTTGCAGAAGTATTCAGTGGGGAGCCCACCCGGGCCGGGGGTTTTGCCAGAGTTAAGATCCATGAGGATTTCACTGTGCTCCTCTTTCGTCAGGGTTTGGTCAGGAGCCTCACTTTCGGTGGGGGTCAGCTTAGGCAGTGGAAGGTCCGCAATTAATGGGCTATGTTTCTCATGTGGGGGTCGAGGCCTCACCAAGTATAGAGATTCACAGTAGTCTGCAAAGGCAGTGGCTACAGCAGGGCCGGTTACGGCACGTGTGACGTCTGGATTAATTATATGGGGCACTACCATCGAAGCTAACTCCCTAGAGGCCCGCCAGTGCAAGAGTTTGCCAATTTGTCCCCCACTCGTTCACTCTTGCGGCGGAGGCCTCCCAACATCTGCGAGCTTCATCCAGACACAGTTGTTGCAATTTAGCCCTCCCCACAGCCAGACATGGCTCAGTAGTTCCAGCAGATTGCCATCATTGTGGGTTTCGAGTTTAGAATCGAGGTCTCCAACTGCGCTATATGGGCTGTTCAGTGGCGGTGCGTCCATTGGGAGCGTTGGGGCGTTGCCCCACTAATGCCACGGCCCCATTTAGAAATCGTTCTACTTCTGACGCTAATTACAGCAATCAGGACTCCTGATTGGAATTAGCGTCAAAAGTAGAACACGGACGCTGAAGGGGGTGGGGCTGCGGCAGCACTCTCAGGGTTGAGTGACAGCGCAATAGTGCGCATGTTCGATTTTGAGCTGATCATTTTTACGATCAGCCCGAACATGCGCACTAGCCTTCCCCTTAAGAGACCGAGGGTTGCTTCATGTGCAGCCCCCGGTCTCCTAATGGGCAGGGAGTATCCCTGCCCTCAGCCAATCCTGGCGCTGCTGGAGCAGCGTCTGGATTGGCTGAGAAGGGTTGCCAGCCACTCACGCAGAAGACGTTGAAGGCGCCAACGCACCGGACCCCGGCCCAGGAGCAGACAGCAGAGGCGGCGCGGACCCGCCCGGTCAGGTAAGTTTTACTTTATTTTTAAACCCCCCCCCGGCCCCCAACCCCGCGCGACCCCCCGCGAGTATTGCGAGCTGCGACTGTCACAGCTTTACTTTGTTTTTCTTTGCTGTTTCTCTGTTATTTATACTTTGATTTTAAGCCTTTGGGATACACATTTTAAATTGAAACGCCCCTTGAAATCAAGCATACGAAGATCCATTTCTTGTTTGCGGTGCCGCGTTAAACTGAGGGTGACATCTAACCCTATCCCCCTCTATCCTGGACTCCAGCACCTCGCTCGAAGCTTTAATGGCCTAGAGTATTTCAGAGTGTGGCAAAAGCTCTGTTGGTGGGGCCAACGCTGTTTCAGGTTGCCCCTCCCCAGCAGCGCAAAGCGGTCTATCTTGCCCTGGTGTGCCTCCTACCTTCAGCATATCACTGGAGGGGCAGGCGTTGGAGGTATGTGGTCCACAGCAATGATCAGTTTGAAAGTGGGCCCCGGAGCTGGCAGCGGCCGTTTCTTAAGTAGTGCAAGCAGTAGCGGCTGGTGACATTTGAATTGGTGGCATAAACGTTCTAATCTGGATGAGTGCCCGACTGCCATAAGGAGGGATTGGGGGGGAGAAAATTAGGAAAAATGATTGGGCAAATTGTGCTTTTTTTAAGCATATTTGAGAAAGCAAGGACGGCTCTAGAGAAATACCCCAAATAACGAAAACCACGAGTATATGACGCAGACATTCAAGCATCCCGCGAATAGGCAAAGCTCAGTGTTAAGGGCGCGAATATGTGTTGTGTGCTTGATTAGAGCAATATTACGCAGTAAAGAATATACACAGCGTGTTTGCAGTGCACTAGGACACAAATGAAAAATGAAATGCCAACAATCACTGTTGGCTCGTCATTTTTACTGCCTCTAACACACACGCACCCAGTGACGTCAATCCATCGAATGGAAAGTTCCAAGGTGCCCAGTAATTACATCTTGCACTTCTGCTGAATGCAGCACGTATGTTTTCATTTTACTACTTTCATACCTGTACCAGCGACGTCACCAACACAGCACTCCTTCGGCTTCTCAATGCGTGCTAGAGGCACTCACTTTACCATTCCACACAGCCAACATGCTGACTAACACACTGGTTTTCAGCAGACTTCATTTCTGTAACAATCTGTTGTTTGGCCTCAACGTTGCTGCACTGTGCAAGGGAGAGGATAGCTTTCTTTTGTGTTTATCAGAGGTGTCACCTAGGGAATCCATCTCACCTCAGGAGTCCTGTGGGCCACATGCAGCTGCAAGTTCTAGCGCCTAGGAGGAGGCTGTGTCCAGGCCTGTGTCTTTGACCCTCTAGGGTCGGCCTCCTCCTTTGTCTTGGATACTTGTCCTGGGGCCGTCTCATCTCCTGTGGCATGCAGGCCATGCGTTTTTTAGCCTGGCTGCTTACTGTTGCGAGGGCTCCCCCTTGAGGCCAGAGTCAGCGCTCCATGCGACCCACCTCACCACAGATCCCTGGGGGCACATGCAGGCGTGTGACATCTCACTTCACCACCGCCGGGGGGTTTGAGTCACGCCCGAGTTGCCTGGTGGCAGTATTGCAGCCCAGTCCGTCCCATGCCGCTGTCTTCCCCATGGTCTTTATTCTCATTTATCCCTCCCCCACCTCTTCTCTCCTTTCCCTGGTGGGGGGACGGGGGGGCACCTTTCCGTCGTAGCTGTGGCCCCGGCGCACCCACCCTGGCACCCCGACGGCCCACCTCTGCGGTCCCGCCTGACAGCGGCTGTCAGTCTCCCCCACCTTCCCTGAGGATGTCCTGCCCACAGCATTTCTCTGCAGAGCTGAGGGGTGGGCTCGTGCTGTATAATCAGAGATCCTGCTGATCCGTAGTAATCGATTATTCATCACTTCAGCAACACCTACTCACGGTGCTGCCGAAGCATCCGCAGCCGCCACAGACATCCCCCGCCTTCACTGGAAAAAACCCCGTGCTTCACATCAGGGTATTGTTTTCTTCCAATCACGCTAAAACAAACTGTTTCTTTCATTCTTCATGGCATGAAACAACGTGTTTTATTGTACTTAATGATTGGGGGATTTTTGTGCTACTGAACATTGTGATTTCCAAGCAACCTTTTAGAATTTTTGCAGGTTGTTCAACCCAAGTTTAAAACTGTCCCATGTTTACGCACCATAGAGGATCTACAACACAGAAGGGAATTATTTGATCCAGGCATGCTCTAGAGGCAGTTTCAAGTGTCTACCATGGCTCATGGATAATGCACTGACACCGTATGAATAGAAGGTGGGTGGGGAAGGGGGGGTTGGGGTGTTACGAAAGAAAGCACGTTTGTGTATCAAACGCAGGCTTTTGAATCTACAACTGGAGTTAGCGTTTCTCCACCTTCAGGTTAGTTTTCGGTGTTGGTGCGTCGGGGCTTATTGTTTTATTAATCTGCATTTTGCAGCAGGATGCAGAGTCTTTCTGCTCTTTGGAGGTCCGTCTTGGCTTGGCTAACAAGTTCTACATCGACACCATCTCAGTTCCCCATTGATGCAAGGTGTGATCCTGATACAATCGCATAATGTTTCATATTTGCCAGTGTTTGTGGAGTGATTTGGTATAACCCTGTAGCAGAGAATGGGCAGGAAATAGGCAGACTTAAGGGGTTGTACCTGTATTGACTGTTTAACAGTGCACCATTTTATAAAACGTGCAATATGTTGATGGAAAAGTAATGGTTGTATTTATTTAAACATATTTTAATGCCTCATACCCCTAACTACTTCCTGGCTTTTAGAATGCAGCGTGGTGTTTCAGAGGTACAAGCTTGAACATTTGAGATGGAAGGGGGAGGAGGCTGAGTGTCTGACTATTTGTCTGCATTATAATTCCTATTATAAGATCCGTTTGGGTGTCTCTGCTTTACAGTTTCAAGACTGAGATGTGTCTGCTTGTTAGTTGTGTATTTGTCTGTCTACTTGGCAATCCCCAGTAGAGAAGTGTGTGTACACCTGTGAGTGAGCATGGGTCTCTGTGGAGCTGGGTGAAGGTACAACAGCAAAGCTGTGTGAAGTGAGGGGAGGGGAGGTGCAGTGACCTATCTATGTTTATTAGGCCCAGCACTAATTGCTTTATTAACCTTCCTGCTTCCTCAAATTTGCTTAAAAATGCACCGTTTGTCCACTCTTTTTTCAAATTTTTCTTGGAGGGGGAAACCCCCCCAAACCCCCCGTAGGTTGTTCGAGCTCGCTCGCTACGCTCGCTCGCCCCAGTGCAGTACCACAATGTTACGCCTCACCACTTTCAAATGTCACCAGCCGCCACTGGGGCTGTTTCTCTTGGGCCTGGCCCCTAATACGAGAATGCGCATTCCCCCACATAGTACTTGCATATCTCTCGGAGTATCCCCGGTGAGTCAGCAATCCCGTAGTTAGTATTAAGGAAAACCTCTAGATCCATCTCCAGAACCTGGGTGAGCTGTCGGTCAGTGAGGAACCAGACTTGGAGGGGCCATATCTGTCTCTCCCCCCTCCCCTTTCCGGTGTCTCCCACCTGAAGGACAACAGGCATGTGGCCTGATATACTGCTAGTGAAGATGCGAGACCCTTGCATGTATAGGAGGTCAGCTTCTGGCAGCAGGAAGAGGTCTATACGAGAGAGAGAACTGTGTGCCGCTGATACATGTGGGGTTCCAGGTTCTTCAGGCATCGCAGAGCCCTAGGCACGAGGTCAGGCCAGCCATTCCCCTGCCCTCTCTGGGGACCGCTTCATGCGTTCGAAGAACCAGGATGTCATTAAAGTCAGCCGCATAATAAACCTTTCGGTCAGGAGAGGTAGCATCACGTCTTTAAGTAATCACAATGTGGAATTAGCAAGCTGTGGGGGGACGTATATGCTTAAGAGGGTATATAGTGAGCCCTCCACCGATCCATCTAACAGTACGAATCTTGATAAGGCATCTTGGGTCACACAGGATACTGCTATTGGTAGTGAGCAGTGAAGAAGAATTGCTACACCCCTAAAGCCCCAGTAAAAGCCTGCATGGTAAACTCTAGGATGCCTATACTGTGCCAAGAGGATGCAGCTGGTCCCCATGAGGTGTGTTTCTTGCAGTAGCACAAACTGAGGACCATATCTGCGGATAAACTGCAGAACAGTTCCTCGCTTAATGGTGTCTAACCAGGCCGTTTACATTCCACGTCATGGTCATAAATGCCCTTATGGCGGATCATGTGAAGTTGTGTGTCGAAGGCGGTGAGATCCCTCGTGGGTACCCTGGGATCTCAGCCGCTTCCTAGTGAGCTCTAAGGTAAGGGTCAGGTCTACGGTGGATCTGTGGGGTGTTTAGTGTTGTGAAACGTGCCCGCCTCCAGTAGTGCTCAAAAAGCTAGTTACAAACCAAACCCTACAACAAACAACCAAAACCCCTTCTCCCCAAATCCCCCCTTGCTGTACTTCCCCCAACTAGAAGCATCTGTCGCCCTAATTCAGTCCCCTCCATAACAGTGGGCAGTAACAGAAGCTGGTGATCGAGACTCCAACCCGAACGCCTGGCCCCTGACAATCACAGATGGATAAGGCAGTGTGAGATAACTATTAAAAGGTTTCCACGTTCACCCTTCAATGTAATTTTAGTCTTAGACTTCCTCAGACTGGGCCTGGGTTTTTTCAATATTGACAGTTTCCGTTGGATGAGGGGTTTGTGTACCCTTCTTCTCAGAATCTGAAGAGGCTGATGCATCTATGAGGTCGTGACATCCCTTCCGGGACCATGTCCTGCACCTGTGATCGCCACGTTCGGGAGCTGCATCCCCTTGGGGTCCGTGGGCTGGGCGGTAAGGCCACGGCATAGGCGAGTTTTGACATAGGGGGCACAGCTCGGTCAACCATTTCCAGGTCTCGACCGGAGTATCGGAGAAATACGATTTGTCCTCAACGATGAACCTCATGAGCATCGGGAAGAGGAGCATATATTGTAACCACATGGTTTTCAGTTTTTGTTTCACTTGGTCATACGATTTGCGTTGGGCCTGGACCTGCCTGGTGTAATCTGGGAACACCAATGAATCCTAATTTTAGGGTGTACCACACTCAGTAAACCCCAGTCTTTTGAAGGGACACACCCAGAATCTGAACCTTAGGGACTGTCACACTCACTGAAGACCAACCCCAGATGGAGAATCACTGTCTAAATAATAATCTTAGGCAGTGCCACGCTCACTGAAGACCAATCCTAGGTAATCTACCACTCACTAAATTACAATTTTAGGCAGTGCCACACTCTTTGAACCCAGACCTTAGGGAGTGCCATGCTCATTGAATTCCAGTTTTAGTGGGTGCCCTACTCAAGGATCTCTAATCTAAGGGCATGCTCTGCTCGCTAGGTTCAAATCTTAGGTAGAATCTCAGTAGCAACATTTGAACATTAGGAAACACCAAATTGCTAAATAGCAAATGTTAAGAACTTCCCAACTCGCTTTATACTCGGTTTACAGTCACACATTTGATGTTTTTTAATTAAAGGGAGTGCCCATTTTCTGAAACCCAATTTGAGGGAGTGCCCAACGTACTGTATCTCAGTCTGATGGAGTACTTCATGCTCTAAATGTAAATTTAGGACATGCTCGAGTCACTGAATCCCAATTTACAGCAGGGGCCAACTCAATGGAAGTATCCCATTTGCGCAATCCATCTATAAAGGAGTGATCCACTTGACGGAGTGTCTCACTTATATATCGCAATCTTAGAAACTGCTTGTTGGAAAACGAGGCATTATTTGTGAGGCCTGCACAAACAATATGTCCTCATTTGTCCTTCACTGGGAACCAAGCACCCCATTGTAGCGCTTGACTCTCAGAGGGTAGTGTTGCAGAGCAGTCTAAGGCTTACTCAAGGGAGGTGGTGTGGGCTAGTAATCGCCATTTACAGGTACACAGAAATAACACTCAAAAATTGATTGTCCAGTCTATACTTTTCTTTATAAAAAAGGAAGAGTATATTTATTACACACACACACACACACTTCTCAATACTATGCATCAATTTACAAATATACATAAGCTGTTGGAAATACTTTGTGACATTGCATAACATTCCCACCCCTCCCGCAGGGGGGGGTCTAGTACCACCACTCCCATGCATGCACATCATCTTACCCCCAAATGCAGTGGGTTGACCATAAGCTGGAGTGAGGGCCCTTCCCACTGGCACCATCCCAGTGGCGGCCCACCCCATTATCTCACCAAGCATTTATAATGGGAACACCTGCCATAGTGACACATAACCCTGACTGAGCATCTCATACTGACCATACAGTATACACCCTTGAATCACAGGGGCCGACAGTCTGGGTTGTTCTTCAACTAACGCAGTAGCAAGAATGCATGTCTAAGCATCCCTTAGAATGACAGGTACTTATCATATCTGATAACAGTTATAATGCAATCCAATTAAAGCCCCTAAAATCCATCACAGCTATAATCACAGGATTCAGCATTTACAACCAGGCACCCTAACAGGAATGCCTAGCAACATAATCCCAATTCACTTAGCATTTCACATATCACATGTGACTTCCAGCCCCCAAAAGAAACAACATTATGTAAATACACCACTTGTGTAATTACACCTTTCCAACCCTAGGGAGCGTCACCTCAATGACAATCCATGTTTAACCTCGCACACTTCAGTTCAGTCCTAAGCATCAGCTGCAGAACAAAAGTTCCAGCATAAGGTAACCTTTAACAAACATGAATAGCCCTTGGGGGGTTCTTTCCTTCCAGTCCCCCAGAGACTGAGGGTGGGGACGTTTCACTTTTGTGCTGGGGGAGTCTGCGTTGCTCCTGCAGCTTCCCCTGCACCCTTTCATGCACGTGGTGGTGACCCCCTCCTCCGGGGGCCACCACGCATCAAAACAAGCAGGTTTCCCCATGCCTTGCAAGGCATTATGGGGTGCTTCGCGCTCAGCGCATGAATAACTGAGCAGATGCTCCCCCGCTGCTCTGGGGAGAGCATTCATGCCTTCATGGGCGGCCTCACGCCGCGTTTTCCCTTTCGCGGGGGCCCGGTCCCTCCCGGGCTCCCTGTCTTGCTGGTAGGAGGAGAGCAGCTCGGGCAGCCCACCCCCGGCTGCTCTCGCCAGCTCCCCAACTGGCCAGCACCCTCGTGTGCTGCCGTGGGAGCTGGCACTCCATTCTGGTCTGCCCGCTCTGGCGGGCAGACACAGAGGATGCTGCCAATCGGGCTGGGCCTTGGGGGAGTGCGACACCACTCCCCCCTCCTTCTTCTGGCCACGGGGGAGTGCAGCAGCACTCCCCGCTCCTCTCCGCTCACACTGGGGCCCGGAGTTGGGGATCCCGGATCCCCAGGGAATTCTTTGTCACGGTCTGCTTTCGTCGGGGCCCGCAGTTGGGGGTCCCGGGCCCCAGGGAATTCTTCGCGGGGAGAGCGACGACGCTCCCCGACTTCCACTTCACGGGGGCACAACGGCGCTCCCCGACTTCTGCAGGGCCCAGAGTTGGGGATCCCGGGCTCTTCACCCATTTCCAGGGGGTGGGCGCAATAGCGCTCCCCTACCTCCATTGTCGTCTGGGGCCAGGGTGGGCTCCTGGCACCCCCTGGGGCACTTTCACGGGGAGCGCGATGGCGCTCCCCGACTTTACTTCAAGGGGGGGCCCAGGGTGAAGAGCCTGGGCCTCGTCTCACATTCACGAGGGGCGCTGTGGAAATGTAAAATCTGATTCTTTCATTTTTTAATTAAGCTGTGCCTCATCCATTTTCACCCCTGCCCTGTTTTCAGCCTGGCTCTATCCTTGACACCGCACCTGCATAAACATTGGTAGAGAATCTAAATTGGGACATTGTAGGCTGCGTAAACATGCAAAGTCAGCACAAAAGAACAGCTGATGTCTGCACTGGGTTTTTAAACAATGGTAAAGCCTTAGATAAAGTTTGTTCAGATAGCCTATCTTGTTGTGCAGCCTCAGGACGCGACAGTTACACAAGGCACCAAGGCTGTTGATTCTTACCGATTGTCTCATTTGTGTGTTCTTCCCAAAGCTCTATTTACCTCTGGGCGTCCCTTGTCTGTGATCTTTGCTATAAAAGCCCATGTAACCATCGTTCAGGGTGCTCTCTCCTTGAGTATCTCTATGGTGCTTGTCAGACGGAGCCCCATTCATGAATGCTTACTAAATGACCTATGGTTTGAACTTCGCTCCAGTGTCAATTCCTCCTTACTTGTTAAGAACCTGTGGCGAAGTGGTGACCCTGCACCAGCAGATTATTAATAATTTGCTCCACAAATTGGCGCCCAACGTGGGGCCCCATCAAAGGCTTGCAGTCGGACCGGGGGAGGAGATCGTGTCGGTGAGACGAACTTTGCTGAGGGGCGCCCCACCTGAAGAGACTAGTGTTGCTCATGGTCCAAGGTGATTTTTCAGCTCTCCGACTCTGATCTTCCTGGCGGCTGCTGGCCTTGACTGGGGCCTTCGGACGGTCATTTTTTTGGATCAGGGAGGATCGACAGGTGGGAGTTGAAGACTACACATAAGGTAAATCTGTATTGAACCGGTTCATTTGGTTAGGATTTATTTTGTATCTGCCTTGGCATTTGTCTTGTATCCGTTCGGAAATCTGCTTGGAATTTTGAAACTTAGACTCTGTTTTGGAACTTGCTATTTGTTTTGACTAACATTTTTTCTTGCAGGTAATGTGAGAATATTTTTTATTTCTCTCTGTTTATAAGTTTTTTATCTTATATAACATGCCTGTGATGAGCACTCTTTGGAAGTTTTGTTGCTGCTGCGATAAGCAGAGCATTTTGGAAGCAAGTCAGCCGGCGCCACCAGAAGGTACGCCGAATTTTGAGATGTACATCAAATATGGTATTTGTCCCATCATGTATTGTATTGTATTGTATTGTATTGTAATTGCATTTATATAGCGCTTACTACCCCTGACGAGGCGTCGAAGCGCTTTTTCGGCGAGTAGCACGCTACTCCGGGACCCATAGAGGATTAGTGTTGAATTAGTATAGTGAAACATGCAAGTACATTTTAAGTGATGGATAGGTTAGGCAGTTATTTGGATTTGGAATGATAGCAGAAGGATAGAGGAGGAAAAAAAGGTTTGTATTTATATAGCGCTGGTTACCCCTGATGGGGTGTTGAAGCATGCTACTCTGGAAGCCCATCAAGGATTAGTGGTGAATTAATATGGTGAAAATATGAAAGTAGTTTCAGTGGTGGATATTAGTCAGTTATTTGGAGTGAGAAGGATAGCGGAGGGATAAAAGGGAAGAAAGGTTTGCATTCATATAGCACTTGTTACCCCTGATGAGTGTTGAAGCGCTTTTCTGGCGAGTAGCACGCCACTCCGGAACCCATTAAGGATTAGTGTTGAACATTAGTCTAGTAAAAAATGAAGTAACTTTGATTAGTGGACATGTTATTCAGTTATTTGGGTAGAGAAGGGTAGGTGGCGGGATAGAAGAGGGAAAGAGGTTTGTATTTATATAGCGCTTGCTACCCCTGATAGGGTTTTGAAGCGCAAGTAGCACGCTACTCTGGAACCCAGAAGTATTAGTGTTGAATTATTATGGTGAAACATGAAAGTAATTTTAGTGGTGGATATGTTAGTCAGTTATTTGGATTGAGAAGGGTTGGGGAGGGTAGAAAGGGAAAAAGGTTTGCATTTATATAGCGCTTGTTACCCCTGATGAGTGTTGAGACGCTTTATTGGCGAGTAGCACGCTACTCTGGAACCCATAAAGGATTAGTGGTGAATTAGTATAGTTGAAAATTGAATATATTAGACTGTTAATTCTGATTGAAAAGGATAGTGGAGGGATAAAAGAGTGAAGGATTTTTTTTTTTTTTTTTTATAGGTCTTAACAGTAGGAGGGGAGAAGGGGGTTTGAGGGGAGGAGTCAGGGAAGAGTTTAGAAAGGTTTGTTTTAGGGCATCGGTATAGTAAAAGAGGTGTCCGATGATGCAAGGAGGGTAGAGTAGGCGAGAGTCTAGAAAGGGTTATTTTGGTGGTCATAGTAGTGGTATGGGGTTTGGGATAAATGAGTGTGGATGTAGAGGATATATTGATAGATGTATAGGATGAGAGATAGGGTAGTGCATTGGAAAGAGTAGTAGAAAGAAGTTTGAGATGAGTCAGAAGGTTGGGCTAGAAGATATATTGAGATAAGTATAGGCTGAGAACTAGGGTAGTGCCTTGGAAATGCTAAATTAGAAGAAAGTGATAAATATATAGATCCATAAATACATTGAAAGTATATAGATACATAAAGGAGGTAAGTATATGCAGATTAAAGATATGGATAGAGGCACAGGATGAGAAATAGGGTAGTTCATTGGATATGCTTTTTCAGGAGAAAAGTTACAGAGACACACAGTTCCAAGTACATGGAAGGTACATAGATGCACAATGGAAGTTAGTACATGTAGACCAAAGATGATATTTATTTATTATTATTATTTATTTATTTTTTCTCTCAACAACATAATTATTGTACATGTTTATACAAAGCACTACACAAAGATAGGTACATGTCTATAGTGAGAACAAATGCTTATATACAGAGGGATATGCTGTAAATTTCTGTTTGCGTATGGTGCTTATGTGGGGAAAAGCCAATTCTTGAGTAGTTTTCTGAAGATAAGGTGGATCTTATGTTGGGGGGTAAAGAGTTCCATAGTTTGGCTGCTTGAACAGAGAAGGATGTGCCACCCATGGTTTTTTTCTTGTATCTTGGGATTTTGAGGCGAGATGCTCCTTTAGAGCGGAGGTTCCTCTGTTTAATGTGTTTGGTGATTTTATTCCTGATGAAGAGTGGTCCCATTCCATGTATTGCTTTGTGGGTGATACAAAGCAGCTTGAACGTGGATCTTCTGGCAACCGGTAACCAATGCAGGGCTTTCAAGGCAGGGGATATGTGGTCTCGCGGTTTGATATGTAAGAGTAGTCTGGCAGCCGAGTTCTGAATCCGTTGTAGTCTTTTCATGGTCGTCAAAGGTGATCCGTGGTAGAGGCTATTGGCGTAATCGAGTTTGGACAGGACAAGGGAGATGGTAGCTTGGACCTTGTGCGGAAATCCCAAATGAGGGAAAATTCGTCGCAGCGTTTTTATAGTGACAAAGCTTGATCTTGCTAGTTTGTCCACTTGGGCATTCATCGACAGCTTGGAGTCCATGGTCATTCCTAGGTTTCTTACTTCCTTCGATACTTTAGGTGGTGATCCCAGTTCATTAGGCCATGCGGCAAGCGGGTTGTAATGTTTCCAATCGCCACACGTGAGTATTTCCGTTTTTGAAGTATTCAATTTGAGATGGCTCCAAGTCATCCACTGATCCACGGCTCTGAGACAGCTGAAAATTGGTGATTAATGCATTGTGGAACAAATATACAAAAGGGGATCCCCAGTTGCAATGGCCACTAGAGGGAACCATGGACCCTCACAAACTCGAGTATTTAGAGAAACGATTGTTTTTAAAGAAAGTTAGGCCAGCTATGTTTGACAGTTTGCGTATGTGGAGGAAAGAAGTGAAGGAGCGGCAGCTCAAGGCAGAGAAGGTACAAAGGAAACAGGAAAGGAAGACAGAGTATCAGAAGTATAAGGAATTGAAGGATAAGGAAGTTCAGGAGAAAAAGGAATGTTTAGATAGAGAGCATAGATTATTAACATCTAAGGAATATATAGTTAGACCAACAGTAGCAGTTCAGGTCCACCAAGAAGATGTGGATTCAGATATTGATGGATTACTGATCGAACGACCCCCGCCCCCATATGTACCCTTAACACCCCTTCCCCATGGACCACCAAATGTTGTTCCCCCTGTACCCCTGGCTCCCCCTCCTTTGCCCGCGGTTGCCCAGCTTCCTATTTTCCAACCAGTACCGGTACATTCCTTACCCCCTCCAACGCAGGCCTCTGCGCCTCCACCTCAGGCCACTGTCCCTGAAATGACGGATGATCCCGTACTTCCTGTATCTGTCTCCACCCCTCGAATTCTTCGTTCTACTGTACCTCAGTTTCGTCAGGATGCGATAAGATTGATGGTATTAAATTGGTTGAGTGATCTAGAAATGGAGGTAGGAGAAATGATAGATCAAATACAGGATTTCTCTGAGGGCGAGCTTCTTTGTCTCATAAATAAGCTTTCTCATCAACTTATGGTGCAATGGGAGATGACTACAGGACAAAATGGCCCAGATGATGTTAGAGCTATTAATCGACAGTGTCAGATAGGGGCCTTCCCTGTAAATAGAATTAATACTGCCATAGCAACGATAATTGGATACCGTAATGAACTCTCTTCCTTTCCCCGAATAAGACCTATGAGGGAAGCTGCGCCACAGTTCATTCCTGGAAGAGGGAATGCAGACAATGATGACCCAAATAGCGCTGATGCTAGAGCCCATTTTTTGTATAATTGGATATATACGCCCTGGAAAAGGACGGATGTACTCACTCTAAAAGCCTCCTTACCAGACATACGGAAAAATCCTAGAGGATTTTATGATGATGTACAGGCAGCCATTTATTCTTGTATCATGACCTTAGCAGATATTGATATGTTTTTTGGTATGATCCTGCCACCAGATATGTGGCGACTTACCCGGAAACAGGATCAAGCTGTTGATTTGGGAGGAGATTGGGCTGCCATAAAAGTAGCTGATAGGGATAGGAAACCTGGTCAGAAACCTAGTCAGCTTATATTGGATCTGCCTGGTAACCTACTTACTTACATAAAAACGATGGTTCCAGCCAGGAAAATAGATTGGGCACTTCTCACTGCTTGTAAACAAAAACAGGGAGAGGCCGTCCCTGATTTCTTTACTCGCTTTGAGGAAGTGTTCCATGATTTTAGTGGGCAAGATACATCTACACCTACGGGTGCACATTTATTTGTAGATCGATTTGTGGGAAATTTACTTCCTGAGATATCGGTTCGTTTAAGGAATTCTGAGAGTACATGGGCTTCAGTGACTCTGAAAGCTATATCAGATATGGCTCAGTATTATCAGAATCAGGTGACTACTGAGCAAGAACGAAAAGAAGGAAAACTAAAGGAATTAAAAACTAAGGTAATGATGGGCCAGGCCTCAAGGTCGAGGCCGTGGTCAAAATTATGGTCAGAATTATAGACAAGCACCTCCAGTAGGGCCACCGTGTAGACAAACTCCACTAGGG
Source organism: Calotriton arnoldi (assembly GCA_963921515.1). Lineage (NCBI taxonomy): Eukaryota > Metazoa > Chordata > Amphibia > Caudata > Salamandridae > Calotriton > Calotriton arnoldi. Next base: position 3,607,330 of record CAWUFW010000688.1, on the reverse strand, counting down.
CTGGATCAATGTGCTTATTGCAAGGAGAAAGGACATTGGCGTTCTGAATGTCCCGTTTTAGCTGCTGGTGGGAGAGGAAGGGGACAAGTGAACAGTAATCAAGGGATATCAGCTCCCGACAGCAGCCACAGCAGGTTCAAGCTCCAGAGAGGAATACGTCAGGAAATTATTTTGATCAACGAAATAATCAATATTCTATGGAGGATTGGGAATCAGAGGAAACTGTGGGAACACATTTTGCCTAGGACAGCGTAGGACAAGGAGGACCAGTTGAGATACCTGTAGATCAGTCAGGGCCCTATATAACAGCCACTATACTTGGGCAGGACCAGAAATTTTCAGTGGATACAGGGGCGACACATAGTGCGATATCTCAGAAACTGGTCCCTGGGACACCCTTGTCTGGCCAAGTGATCACATCGATAGGGTTTGATGGAACACCAACTCCTAGCCCTGTGTCCCAAAAACTACCTTTGCAGGTTGAGAATTTCATCACTACAGCCCCCTTTTTACTTCCCCCATATGCTCCAGATAATCTGATGGGACTTGATCTTTTGAAATATTTCCATGCTACTATACATTGTTCCCCATCTGGAGTATGTGTCATTTTTGGGAAAAAGACATTGCCTAAACAATATAATTTTTCTTCATGTTCGGATCTTGATTCTGTCCCTGCATGTGTTTGGGCTACTGCTGACACAGATGTGGGAAGAATGGACATTTCCCCAGTACACATACAGGTTCGAGAGGATGCTTCCTTACCAAAGGTCCCACAATATAAAATATCAAAAGAAGGTGAGGATGCATTGATATCTATCATTAATGACATGATATGTACAGGAGTTGTTGAGGAAGTTTCCTCTAATGTATGCAATAGCCCCATTCTCCCCATTCTAAAACGGGCGATGGAACAGGGGATAAGATTTACAGATTTGTGATTGATTTAAGAGAAGTTAACAAAATAGTGATTCCTCAATATCCTGTCGTCTCTGATATCACGACTTTGTTGACATTAATCCCACCTACAGCCACTGTATTTTCCGTTATCGACCTCAAGAACGCCTTTTTCTCGATTCCTATACATGAAAACAGTAGATATCTTTTTGGGTTTTCATTACGGGGCCGCTCATTTAGATTTTGTAGGGCTCCACAAGGCTATACAGAAAGCCCTAGCATTTACAGTCAGGCACTTAAGCGACAGCTGGATGAACTTCTTTTGCCACCAGGAGTTACACTTGTGCAATATGTCGATGACATTTTGCTAGCCGCAGACACAGTTGAGCATTGTAAAGAGGCCACTCTCTCTCTATTACATCACCTTGCTGTTAAGGGACATAAAGTCTCTAAGAATAAGCTGCAATATTGTCAGTCTGAGGTCACTTATTTAGGTCACCTCTTGTCTAAGGAAGGCCGCACTTTGACTAAAGACAGGATTCAAACTATCCTAAAATTCCTATTCCAAGTACTCAAAAAGAAGTCAGGGCACTTATTGGTATTACTTCCTACTGTAGACAGGGGATCCCGAACTTCTCACTTATTATCAAACCTCTTTTGTCCCTTGTTACTAAAGACACTCCATCTCCTCTACCATGGACATCTGAATGTCAGGAAGCATATCAGCAGCTTCGTGCATCCCTTTGTTCTGCTCCAGTGTTAGGCACTCCAGACTATGCAAAACCTTTCATACTATATATGTACACGAGAGAGAAAGGTGTGCATTATTTATTTATTTATTTAATGCATTTTTATATAGCACAGACTTTACCCGAAGGTGTCAGAGCGCTGTACAATAGAACCAGTTACGTTACATGAGAACAATGGTACAAAATAGAACGTTACAAAAATAAACAGGAGAGGTAGAGTAAAACCATATAGGCAATAACACAATATCAGACACAGCAATCAAGGGTGGGGAATGAACAAGAAGATGTTACAAATTTACAGTGATGAACTAGCTTCCTGGAGGGGTCTGAGAATGAGGGTATTAGTTCTGGAAGTGTCTTTGAAGGAGAAGAGATTTGAGGTCCGCTTTGAAAATCTGGATGGAGGTAGTGGCACGGAGCAATGGCGGAAGCGAGTTCCAGATTCTCACCGCATTACCTGAGAACGATTGAGCCATCGATCTTTCCTTTTGAAGGAGGGGGCTCAAGCAGAAACTTTACTGCATTCCGAGAAGGTCTCGAGCCTCCTGACATTTTCAGTTTATTCGCCAGGTAACGGGGGGAAGAAGTGTGCAAGGCTTTATGGGTGATGCAGGCAGTTTTATAAATGGATCTTGCCTCGATGGGAAGCCATCGAAGAGAAGACAGGATAGGAGTAATGTGGTCACTACGTTTGGATCCTGAAATAAATCGAGCTGCTGAATGGAGGACGGATTTGAGGGGGGAGAGGTGAGATTTGGGTACGCCAGTCAGGAAGAATTGCAGTAATCCAGTCTAGAGAGAACTAGCGATTGGACCAATGTTTTTAGGTCCTTCTCCGGGAAGAACCGACGGATCCCCCACAGAAGTCGCAGCTGGTAACGTGCGTTCTTAGCAATGGAGTTGATGTGGGAGATTAGGTTGAGTCTTTTGTCAAGTATGACACCTAGGGATTTAGCGCTGTCGACAATGACGGGTTTATTGTTGAGAAAATTCAGCTGATCCATCCAGGATTGAACCGGAGGAGGGGAGAGAGAGGTAGATAGGAGGAGGAATTCAGTTTTGGTGGGATTGAGAATGAGTTGGTGAACTAACATCCAGTTGTGAATAGAGTTGAGAGTAGAGTTGAGTAGTGAAAGATCGTGTGCGGAAGACACCTTGAGGTAGATTTGGGTGTCATCCGCATAGAGATGGTAGTGGATCCCAGATTTACTAAGGAGGTTCCCCAAGGGTTCCAGATAGAGATTAAACAGAGTGGGTGCAAGGATAGAACCTTGAGGGACGCCTTGACCTACCGCCAATGGAGACGAAAGACTGTTCGCTATCTTGATCATTTGTGATCTGTCCGAGAGGAATGAGGCAAACCATTTAAGCACTGTGCCTTCCACGCCCATTCTCTGTTGAAGAATGTTGAGGAGGGTGTTGTGATTAACAGTGTCAAAGGCTGCAGAGAGGTCAAGAAGAATCAGAAGGCACGATTCCCCAGAATCGAGTATATGCAGCGCATCATCAATCACTTGCAGCAGGGCTGTTTCAGTGCTGCAATTTTGGATGAAACCCGACTGGAACACGTCAAGAAGATTATTGTCCATAATGTGTAGGGAAAGTTGTTTCGCAACACATTTTTCTGTGATTTTAGAAAGAAAAGGGAGGTTGGTGATGGGGCGGAAGTTGTTGAGGTCATTCGCATCTGCGGAAGGTTTTTTAGAAGAGGGGTAACCTGTCCTGTTTTGAGGGCAGTAGGGAGGGAGCCTTGACTAAGGAAGAGGTTAACTAGTCTGGTCCAGTAAGAGAGAGTATTGGTGTAGAAATCAATGGCGATGCCACTGGGGATGGGGTCAGAGGAATGGTTGGAGGGTTTGGTTTCAAGGATGCATTTGAGGAGGTCATCTTCCGAGATGGCTGCAAAGTTCTGCCAAGTGACTAAGGATTTTCGTTCCTCAATGGGGGTGGGGTGGGTGACCTGATCCACTAGTGATTTTACCTTTTCATCAAAGAATAAAGCGAATTCTGCTGCTTTCTTTGAAGAATCCTCAGGCTTGATGGTTTGTGGAGAGCAGTTTGGGTTTTTGATGAGGTCAAAAAGTTTTTTGGGTCTGTTCTTGGCTGAGTCGAGGAGGGATCTGAAATGTGATGCTTTTTCATGGAATATGTGCTTGTGGTATTTGGATCTTGCCGAACGTAAATGAGAGAGATTGGTGGTGGACGGAGATTGTCTCCACTGTTTCTCCAAGATTCTAAGGTTTTTCCTTTCATCATAGAGAGCTTTATTGAACCAAGGTGCAGAGGGGGTGGGTCTTTTCTTTTTGCTTTGGAGTGGAGCGACTATATCGATTTCGACTGCTAGGACTGAGAGGCAATGGGAGGTGAGATCATTGACATCCACGTTGGGGTCTAGTCTAGGAAGTGATTGCAACGCAGAGTCACACAGAGTGTCAAGATCAATGTTTTTGGTGTTGCGGAACCAGGTAGTTGCCCTTTTGGGTTGGCCGAGTGTAATAACGTGCGATAAGTGAAAACGGAAAAGGGAATGAGGAAGTGGTCTGACCAGTCTACATGGACAGGGGGAGCAATAGTGAGCAGGTCTGCTTTGGATATGACAAGGTCCAGAATTGAGCCCTTAGAGTGTGTAGTTTCCGAACAGTGTTGGAAAAGATCATTGGCTGAGAGAAATGTGGCAAGCTTGTTGGCAGCCGAGTCTTCCAAAGAGCCCCAGTGTAGATTGAAGTCACCCAGGAAGATCTGTCTGTCACTTTGAGACAATTGGTCACTGATGAAGTCGGTGAGTTCCTCCAAAAAGGGAGAGCAGTTTCCGGGTGAATGGTAGATGACATGGAACCTGAAGGGTGAACCCTGATAAACTTGAAGTTCTAGGGATAGGCTTTCGAGTGTACGGAAGGGGATGGAAGGAAGGACTTTAATTTGAAGGGAGTTTCTGAAAATGATAGCGACACCTCCACCAATTTTGTCAGTTCTGTCGTTTCTGAGGATGGAGTAGTCGGTAGGTATCAGAAGATCAAACAAAGTATGAGAGGAGTCATTGAACCAGGTCTCAGTGAGGAAGAGCATGTCAAGATTGTGATGGGTGATAGTGTCGGAAATTTCCAGTTTGTGCTTGATTGCAGATCTGCAGATGTGGAGCAAACAATGCAGCTCTGACGCAACTGTTTTAGAGATGGGGGAGGTTGGGCTATTAAGGGAGATGGGGATAAGATTCTTGTATGAGGGTGCCAGGGAAGACGAGGGGGGCTGGAAGGATCTGACAGAGGAGATGGTCTGAATAGAGAATTGTGTGGGATTCTTGGGAGGGGAAAGTGGAGAGGGATTGATGTTGGTGGTCTTGTAGCTAGCCAGTAAGTTGGCGATGTCTGCGGAGGACAGATCGTGGTTGGCTTTATTGGGGCGCGGGAGCAGGGAACTCCTCGGGAGGTTGTTAGGGAAGTGGGATAACTTAGCACTTAGAAGTGCGATGGACGAGACAAGCTGGGAAATGGAAGAGATGAGAGAATCGAGTTTATTTTCCAGGGAGAGGAGGGCTGAGCACGCAGTGTTGGGAGGCTCGTTGGTTAAGGGAGGGAGTGCAGTAGGCGAGGGAGGACAGGGAGAGGTGGTTAAGGGAGGGAGTGCAGTAGGCGAGGGAGGGCAGGGAGAGGTGGGGGAATGGGGTGGGTATTGGGGTGCAGGGGTCGAAGGTAAGGGACGATGGTGGTAGAGAGGAGTGGATGGTGTTACAGTGATATTTTTACTGGTGTTGAGCATAGGGGTAGAGTAGAGATCAAAAGTGGGAGGAGGCAGTTGAGGAGTAGAGAGGGGGGCGGTGGGTGGAGTGGGGAGGGCGGGGGTTCAAAAGAAGGCCGGAGATATGGGAGGAAGAGAGGAGAGGGGGCTGTACAAGTAGGGCCAGGGGACTTCCAGGTTGTCTCAGAGCGGTTGCCGCCACAGCGATTTCTATACGACAATCTGAGGGAATAGTGTTGAGTAACAAGCTTATGGTCATGGTACCACATTCTGTGGATGCACTCCTGAATCAGACTAAGACACAACACTTGACTAGCGCTAGACTCACAGGATACGAACTTACGCTTTTGGCACCTCATATCACACTTAAGAGATGCTTGACATTGAACCCAGCTATATTGTTACCTTTGCCAGCTGAACAAGCTCATGATTTGCACGACTGTATTTTCCTCACAGAAGAACAGACTAAGGGAAGAATAGATCTAAAGGATACCCCTTTATTAGACCATGAGGGAGAACTATGGGTGGATGGCTCTTGTTTAAGACTACCTGATGGCACCACCTCTGCATCCTATGCCATTACCACATTACAAACAGTGGTAGAAACAGCCCGTATTCCGCAAAAATCTGCCCAAGCAGCTGAACTCATTGCGCTTTTGAGGGCTTGCGAACTCAGTCAGGGATTAAGAGTGAACATTTATACGGACAGCCAGAATGCATTTGGTGTGGCACACAACTTTGGCAAACTCTGGAAGGAACGGGGATTCCTAACCTCCCATGGTTCTAAAATACAACATGGCAAATTGGTAAATAGTCTTCTTACTGCCTTGACATTGCCAAAGAGTGTAGCCATTATCAAATGTAGTGCCCACAAGAAAGTTACTAACAAGGTGGGACAAGGAAATGCTTTCGCTGACGAAGTTGCATGAGAGACTGCAAGTGCACTCATGAGTAAAATGTATGTGTTACGATCCCAAGCTGAAAGATGGGAAAACATGTATACAGAGATTAAGGAAATACAGCAGTCAGCCACTGAACAAGAAAGGGCAGAATGGCAAGAGGAAGGAGAGTTGGATGATGAGGGATGTTGGAGGTCAAAAGATATGTCAAAATGGAAGTTGCCCTATGCCTATGTATTGCCTTTTGTGACTATGGCTCATGGACCTGCTCACGTTAGTGCCAAAAACACCATCTCCCAATTAGAACAGGTTTGGGATAATAAGCACATTCGGAAAACGGCTGAGCATTTGGTCAAAAATTGTATGATATGTTTACAGCACAATCCTGGGAAGGGAGTATTGACCCCTACTGGTGGATTTTCTCCACCTCAGGTTCCTTTTGAAGCACTCCAAATGGACTATATCCAATTAGAGCGCTGTAACAACTAAAAGTATGTACTAGTTGTGGTTTGCTCCTTCAGTAAGTGGGTAGAAGCCTATCCCACCAAAGACAACATAGCCTTGACAACAGCCAAAATCTTGTTAAAGGAGTTCTTCCCCCGTTTTGGGGTTTGTAGAGTCTTATGGAGCGACAATGGCCCCCACTTTACTGGCCAGATAATAGAGTACCTAATGAAGGGTTTAGGGGTAAAGCAGAAGTTTCATGCTGCTAATTATCCTCAGGCAGCGGGTTTGGTAGAAAGGTACAATGCCACGTTAAAGTTAAAACTAGCGATAGTACACGGAGCCTCATTATTTTGCTGTACGCGGATGATGTGACCCTGTACATTCATAAACCAGAAGAAAACCTAGACCCGGTCCTTAGAGAATTTATCAGATTTGGAGGAATGGCGGGTGTCTCCATTAATTGGAAGAAATCTGTAATTTTCCCACTGACGGCGGGTACCCCCATAGTGACATCTGAATTCCCCCTGAGATGGCAGGCTGAGGCTGTCAAGTATCTAGGGGTGTGGATAAGCAGAAGCCTGCAGGAGATCTGGAACTTGAATTTTGGCAGGGCATACACGTGGCTGGAGGGCAAGGTCGCACTCTGGTCTAGATTGCCCCTATCCATTGCTGGGAGGATAGCGCTGACGAAAATGGTCAAATTACCGAAGTTTCTACACCTGTTTGTTAACGTGCCAATTCCCCTTACACAACACTTTTTCTCACGCTTAAGATCGCAACTGCTGTCCCTGGTTTGGGCTGGGGGGCAGGCCAGAGTTTCATGGGACCTATTGACTCTCCCGCTCCGACAAGGTGGGCTGGGCGCCCCGGATATGCAGCTATACGCTCTATGTGCCCAGGCGCAGTTTCTCCACTTCTGGGTGCACCAGGCGCCATATCAGCCTCATGTAGCGGTGGAAATTGATGCGGTGGCCCCTGTGCCGCTTGGGGTGGCTTTATACCAGCAATCAAAACGCCCCGGGGGAGATGTGGACACGGCAGGCACCCTGCGATGGGCGTGGACTACACTCCGGAAACGAGCCAAGGTCCCTATATTGTACGCGCCATCTGTGCCGTTGGCGCGAAACCCCATGCTGCCCTGCATTGAAGACGGGGTGAGTAAAACCCTGGTCAAGGAAATGAACCTGTACACGTTTGCTGACCTATATCCGAACGGTGAGTTTAGGCCCCCCCCTGCTGGGACTGAAGACCGCGCTGCGCCCTTCACAGAATTGTTTTTATATCACAAGCTGAAAAATGCATGTTGTGCACTTTGGGCGGGTTTTCCTGAGGCCCCCCCAATACAACCAGCTTTAGAGCATATTCTGAAATCCCCCTCCCCGCGTAAACTAGTCACGCGCTTGTATACCAGCATGCAAAATACAGCCCCGGTGACACAGCCAAAATCCCTACTACAGTGGAATAGCGAACTTGACCCCCAATTGACAGACGAACAATGGGAATTCTGCTGTAGGCAGCTGACTGTCCTTTCCCCAAAATATCGGCTTCGCCTGATACATTTTAAATTTTTGCACAGGTACTACAGGACACCAGTTAGCCTACATCGCATGAAGCTTAGGGAAGATGATAGATGCTGGCGTTGTGGGTATGCCTCGGCATCCTTTTTGCATATTACCTGGGATTGCCCAATGCTTCTTGTATTCTGGCAGGAGATCTTTACTGCGGTTAATCAGATTGTTGGCAGAACGGACGCTCCCTCCCCAACATTGGGCCTTTTGGGCTATGTGAAAGACACACCGCCAAAACAACGGAAATTGCATGCACTTCTCTTACTATATGCAAGACGGCAGGTTGCTATCAGGTGGGGGAGGAGAAAGGTGCCTGGTTTCAGGGATTGGCTGTCTGATGTGACGTATGGTCACACTCAACTTGGTATATTCTGGGAACTAATGCCCCCAACTTAGAGACCTCGGGATATATGGGAACCGTTCCTAAATTGGGCGCGAAATGGATCTGACTCCCCTATTCCAAGCCCCGGCGTGACTGCCTAGCGCTGCGTTGCCTATCGATACTGGGTCAGGGTGTCTTGTGCTTGCAGAATCCCCCCCCACGTGTGACTTTGATATGCCGGGTTTGGCTGCACCCTGATGCTCGGTCACCACTAATAATGTGTATGTTATTAAGTGCTATGATGAACTATATTAAAGATTGTGATATATGTATGGACATATTGCTACCTCGATTGCGCATGCCACTCATCTGATGTATTCTCCTACACGTAACATTCCGATGTATTATGCTGTGATGCTGCTTGTATAAATTTGTAGACATGCTGGCTGGTTTCTTGGTTGGCACCCTGGTTCCTATTGTTTGTATTTACACTTTGGATAAAACTTCAATAATAAAAAAAAATTAAAAAATAAAATTAAAAGTTAAAACTAGCGAAAATACAGGCAACAACGGGCCTTAATTGGCCAGATGCCTTGCCTTTAGCATTATTATCTGTTCGTTCCATCCCACATAGTAAGATTGGACTTTCTCCCTATGAGATAGTCTTTGGTAGGCCTATGAATGTGTGGGGACCCCCAAGGCCAAATATGATAAAAGAAATACAGTACCCTGTTTTGAGTGATTATCTTAAAAACTTGACTGAAAAACTGTCTCTGATTCATCAGCAGGTGGATGAAGCTATTCCAGACAAGTCAGAGGGTCCAGCCCATGGACTTCAACCTGGAGAATATGTCCTTATAAAAAATTTCCAGCGTTCTAAAAACTTGGAGCATCGCTGGAAGAATCCGGAACAGATCCTGCTTGCGACTCGAACTGCTGTCCGTGTCACCAACAGACGCCACTGGATTAATGCAGGGCACTGCAAGCGAATCCCAGCAACTGTTCTCCAGCCAGAAGGCAGAAGCGATCTGAAAGATATCTTACAGACTTAGAAAAGTGTTGCTCCTCTGAATGAAGATACTTTGTTTCCTGATCAAACTACGCCTTCAGCAACAAGGTACGATATACGACCAAGGAAGGGAAGGAGCAGATAGAGATACCGGAGGACCGATTTCAATTAGTGGAACGGTTCGGCTGTGACACGGTAGGATCACAGAATCGGCTGAACTAGGTTCAGAGGGGGTTGTGATACGTGTTCAGTGTTGCCTGGATCTCTCTCCGACCTGTGGTTGTATCGATACCGAGAAGGAGAGATGCAGAAATTGGGATCTAAGTTGCAGTTGCGAAACAAAGACAAGACTCTGTGTATGGTGACTCTGATCATACTATTGATAATATTGGCAGCAGTTTTTTGGACAATGGAGAAAGTGATTCCGGCTCGAACTCTATTGCCCGCTACTACTCCTGTCCCCACGGAACATTTTTACTATACTCTTCCCTACCATGAACAAAAACACTGAATGTCCTACCTCAATAACACTTTCATACAAATGCTACATCATACCCACAATGCTACGAACACTACCAACTGCTGGGTATGTGGAATGATGCCAGCCCATCAGAAGAAGGGAGGAACACCTTTTATCCCCTTGCCATTTTCACATAATGGCTCCTGTAGAGCCTGGTTTGCATTGTTATGGGCCTCTGAAATTAGTCAAAAGGTTTTTGCTGATGTAGGAAGACTCAATGCCCAGTTAAATAGGGTATGTTACCCCGATGAGGAAGGAGATCCCCAAGCCAAAGGAACTGTATGGGAAATGGAGGAGTATCGCAGAGGGAATTCCTCCACCAGATATGTCTTCCCCAACACGCCAAGGGTAATAGGCCTCCTGTTATCGCTGTAACCAGAGCCCTAGCAGAACTTTGTGTGAGCAGTATTGGAAGTATTCCCGTGGGAAAAAGTGACTGTACCACTGTTTTAAATATCACTGGAACGAACAATAGCACTTTTTTATCTTCCCATAACACTTACTTCATTTGTAGAAACAAGGGTTATTATCATCTACCAGTCAGATGGTCTGGCATCTGTTATGTGTCCTTCCTGCTTCCCCCTGTGTTCTTAGCACCTGCCTCCTATCATAAAGACCAGAAATTGTTTAATGACATCTCTTTAAACAGATACAAAAGGACCATAAATAGTGATGAAGTAGATCAGACTGATACAGCCTTGCAGCAATACGTTGATTTTAATTTGGGACTCTTTTTCTTTGTTGGTGCAGCCCTAAACAGTAGAAAGATTAGACGCCTGACCCGAGTGGTAGAAGCAGTGACTAATCAGACAGCAATGGCTCTAGGAAATATTACAGAAGAACTCCAAATTACAAGGATTGTAACTCTTCAAAATAGAATGGTGCTTGATGTAGTGCTCGCCGATCGTGGTGGAGCATGTCGCATCATCGGTAGTAGCTGTTGTGTGTTCATACCTGACCACGCCCCTTCTGTCTATAACGCTGTGAGAAGTTGGCCTGGTATATGCTGTCCACTAATTATAGTGGGCACCTTGCACCAGTCCAAACAACCCCTTATTGGAGATAGGTTAAAGACCAGTGGCGGTGCGTCCATTGGGGCGCTGGGGCGTTGCCTCACTAATGCCACATGGCCCCATTCACGTGCTCACGCCTAAATTCGTGCAACTTCCAAATAACTCTTGCTGCTGCTCGCAGTCACTGTGTAAAATGCTAATTGTCCGGGACACGCCCGAGGCAATCGGACGCTGCAGGGGGTGGGGCTGCGGCAGCGGTTTGACTTGAGTGACAGACAGACACAGTCACTGACAGCGCGGCGGCACTAAGCGCAGCTGCAGCAGCAGTAGTGCGCATGTTCGGAGTTGGGCTGGTCACTTTTATGACCAGCCCGAACATGCGCACTACTACCTTCCCTATTCCCCTTAGGAGAGTGAGCCCTCGATCTCCTAATGGGCGATTGGGCGGGGATTATCCCTGCTCTAGCCAATCCTGGCGCTGCTAATGCAGCGCTAGGATTGGCTGAGACACCGCGCACTCGGCAGTCTGAGTCTGAGCCTGAGGGCACTGCTGCTATGGCAGTCGTAATCCCACATCCTTTACGGTTTCACGCCACGGTACCAACTTATGGTTCTGCTGTTAGGATATAACTCCAGTGCTGTGACGTGAAGGCGCCAAGGGCCCAGGAGCAGAGGCGGCGCGGACCGGCGTTCACTCCGGTCAGGTAAGTTTTATTTATTTATTTTTTATTTTAATTCCCCGGACCCCCCCCCCGCGACTATTGCGATGCGAGCCGTGACTGAAATGGGGTTTATGTGTCTAATACACCTTTTCTTCAGTTTGGGGAGAATCGAGTCTGCGTGTGTGGCCTGCTTCGAGTGCGTAGTATTTGGAGTAAAACTAATTCGAAATGAGGGTGGTGGTGTCTAGGAGACTTTTGAACCTGGGCACCAGAGTTCTAATTCTCTGCTCCCTAGTTTGCAGAATAGAGTGATCCTGGGCACATCAGTCTAACATTTGTGTCTCTGTACTCCTCTCTGACCAAATGTGGATCTCCAAGGGGCAATTTGATTCCAGTAACTTGATATCAGCATCTTCTGTGCCAAATTTCAGGGTTTGCAGCGTTTCTCCTTGGACCGAGGTGTGCGCGATGAAACAGCGTTGTCTGCCATGCTGAATTTTCATTTCATTTGGGCGGACATCTCGCCTCAACTTGCCTGTGATCGTTAAGGCGCCTCACTGACTATCCCACTGATAGGCCAGCTGGCTGCTCTTTTAAGTGCTTCGAAGCTGCAAGACGATGGCTGTGAGCGTTCACCTGTTCCTTTTTATTGACCAAGAAGAAAGTAATTTCGCTCTTTGCTTTATGTCAAAGGTGGCCATAGCACACAATGCCAAGGCTGCCTCACCTCACGGAAGTGCCCACCATTTGGCGGTCTCTCCCCTGCCGAGAACCTCTGGTCAAAGGCACATTCCTCCCAGGTGTGGCTGGGAAGAACCGTCCCGTTTATCACGAGAAACGTCCAGCAAAGTGTATCTTACATTAATGTCGGTTGGGGATTAATAAAGATTGCGTACGTCGTGTTCGGTTTTGAATATTTCAGTCACAGAATTACATTTGATATATTAGCAATTTTCGGCACAGCGATTTGCTCAGAATCACATGCTTTTAAGTCCAGTGCTGAAGCTGGGATTAGAGCCCAGCCGCCAGGTTGCAGAGTCCAAAGCATAGACCCTTTTGCAGTATAGAGGAGACCCCCTGTGACATCGGCAACAGGCCAGGGTCTCAGAGTGAGGCATTGGCAGGGCTGTGTCACGTCAATCACATACAGAACCGTCTCGGTGATGAGAAAATGTTACAGCTCTGTCTTCTAACCTTGACTGTAATATTGTGTTATTGCCTAGTCGAGTGTACAGTGCTCAGACGCCTCTGGGTTAGGTTAGCGCTTAATACTTATATTAAATAGTACATTAGACATTGATCGGGTTGAAAGGTAGACCGGGTAACGCCAATAAAGTTTGACAAACTATGCGAAAACGTCTTTTTTGAAAAGTGCAGAAATAACTTTGGATCAGAAAATGATTATTTCGGGGGAAAGGCAATTAGCAGTTCAAACTCGCAGCAAAAGGCCTTTCCGCTCTTTTGGGGTCTTTGCGCCCTCGTTCCGCAGCAGCCAGTGGTTCGGAATTGCATCCGGTCCATCCTGCCTGCATGTTGTTGGGCGTGGGGCTGGAGATGAATAAAAAAAGTGTGAAAAACTCTGCATATCCGCTTTTTATACCCAGTTTTGCGCCGACCTCATGTGCGCGAAATCCAGCAGTGGCCTGAGATGGGGGTGCTTTTGCCTTTTTAGGGGGTGTTGGGGGGTTGGGGTTACGTACTGTACGACCCTCTTACTGCTCAGTAGCTACACAGCCACAGTCATCTGCGATTGTCCAAAAGAAAAATGCCATCTGTGTGTTTAAGGACTGGAGCCTGTCCCACAAGTGTCAGAACCACTGCAAGTTCCACGGGTGCGCTTTCAGAGAAGGCTGTGGACTGCCTCCGTCATCTGCCAATATATAGCGCCAAGAGACGGTTTTAGTTGCAAAACTGCTTTGCAAGACAGGTGAGGTCCGCAAACACCTCGGTGTGACATGAAAGGTTAATGGTTTCACTCTAAAGCGGGGTACACTCTGCCTTTCATCCTTCCTGTTTGGACACGAGTGCCCGGTTACCCTGAATGCCAGTAACATATGTGGAACATGCCTGTTCAGGGTGTCCTACTAAGTGTTTACGTGTGCTGTCCATTCCTAGAATGGGTCTAGGAACGCATGAGTAACGCTGGAGACCGACCTTGCACAGTGACAGTGAGGGCACCCCCTACAGAAGGAGGCCAGGAAGAAGGAAGCGTGTGCCCTTGACAGAAGATAATGGGTAAACTGGGAGGGCAAGTACTTGTATTTATATAGCTCTTACTACCTTAAAGGATGCACTGAAATTGCTCAGTTCCTCGTTCTCTGCATTTCCTATGTAGCTGAGCGCTGTCAATTGTGTGCCCGTTGCAAAATTCTGGACCTCCTATGTTTGTGTGCTGCCAGAAGTTTTTTATTTTCCTGTTGCAAAATGGTGGTCCTTATGTGTTTGTGTGCTGTCAGACGTTTTATATTTTCAATATGTAATAATGCTATTTTCCACAAATGCCAATCAAATTCAACTCCGGAATATTCAGCTCTCCCATCCCAGTGTCTAATTAAAAAATTTATTTCTGTGACAAGTGTATCATGTTTAAACTTTAACCGCACAACGCTTTTGTCATGCGCTTTCACTAAAACAATCCTCCGGTAAAAATGACAAGTTTTCGTTTTGGACGCGTTGGTGAGCGGGATGGAGATTACCATGACAGGCATCAGGGAGGGGTCTGTCTCTGCAGCCACGACACTGCTGCGCCAACCCAGTCAGAGCCCAGCGCTCAATGCCCAGCTCCACTCACAAGACAATTAGCTGCAAATGACATGTTTGTGTTCGTCTTCTCGTTTCTTTATGCGCTGCTGCTATCACACTGTTCTAGCGTTTCACTGGTTGCGCTTCACTGTGTTGTGTCTGTCTGGTACCCACGAGTTAGCTATTTTATAATGTTGTTTATCTGTATTTTTTTCAGTGCATACTTTGAGGCTTGAGCCATGCCAGGTGTTTATGAGGGGCTTTGATTGAGCATGCAGGCGCTAAGGCTAAAGCCAAACAAAGTGGCTGTCAGTGGGTTGGCCTCTCTGCAGAGCACACAGAACAATATTTGTGTATTCCATTTGGAACTGAAATTCTGTGGAAATGTGTGTGAAGGGGGTACACTGATGTCAAAATATTTGCAAGGCAAAAGTAAGAGAAATTAAAGTGCTTATATTTGAGGGAGTGCAGTGCATGTTGGGGGCGGTGAAGTGACAGAGATGTGAGGAAGGGCATTCGGGGAAGAGTGAAAAGAGGATGCTGAAGAGGAAAGAGAGGGGGTTGAAGATGTGCAGATGGACAAGATATGCAGAGAAAAAGAAGATACATATCTAACATAAAGCACACATAATTGAAGGCCAAAAATCCTTCCACAGGCCTCAATGCTATTTAATTCACAGACTCACTATTTCAGAATTTCAGAATGTAAACATTTTCAATGTTAATTATTTATAAGAAATCATTGTTGTTACACATTTATCTTAAACAGCTAACACCCAGTGACAAAGCCAATAATACTGACAGGCTTTAGGCATATGTCAGTTGCTGTGCCATTTATCTGGATAAAATTACATCTCAGAGAGAAACCAAAATACCGGTCTGATGGCACACTATGGGAATCACAGAAATGTATTTGACATGTTCCTTTATAGGAAGCACCCACTTTTTTCATCTCACTTAAAGACCTGTCTGCGCATATTTCTATATGACTGGTTACAGCCAGCAGCTGTGGGTGCTTCCCGAAGTCTGGTTAGAGCATATTTTTCCAAAGTTAATGCTGCATGCAGTGCAAGACACTGGGCAAGCATACATTTTAAAGGGCTAAAGTTGTCATGCAGAACAATTTACATATTACAGTAACTGTTGAACAAATTAATGCAAGAAGATACGGGGCAGTATTTAATGTGTTTAATATTTCAAGACTATACGTTCCCACTGCTTAATAAGCCTTGCTTTATCGCTGCATTCATTTGCTTTAAAATGCACCATTTGCCAATCTTTTTTAAATTTCTTTCTCAAGAGAGGGACTCTCCCTAGACCCCAGGTTTGTCCATTGAACTTGTTCACATCGCTAACTAGTGTTTTCTATTGGAAAGGGTAGAGCCAAAGCAGTCTTGCTTAGTACCCTAGCCCTCTTCAGAAGTCAGACTTGCTTGGCAACCCAGAAATTCTCTGAAATAATGTATGAGTTTTCTTTTATGAATGAATAGAAGAACTGAATTTTTAGTCCATTTATCACAGAAATAGTGCTGAAAATCGCACCAAAAAGATGCCAATTTATTAAAAAATTCTTCACGGGGGGAGAACCCCGTCGAACCCCCCTTATTGCCGTCGGGCTCGCTCGCTGCGCTCGCTCGCATACGTTGATTCGTTCTGCATACGCCCCACCAGTTTCAAATTCCACCAGCCGCCACTGTTAAACACAACCTTTATTGAAAGCTATCCTAGTGGTAGCTATGGAGAGCAGCCTTCAGGCTAAGTCTTGAAGGAATGTAAAGCAGCTTGTTTTACCAGTCTATAATCTCTTGAGTGACCAAATGAAAGAGGACCACACCAGGTATATATTTAAAATATATGTATTTAGTCTTAAACACACCCCTCTAGTCTCTTTATGAGGCTCGAGTTCAAAGTACATAAGTTACAAGTCGAATATCAACAGTAATAGCACAAATACACGTTAGGGGCGTACCAAACCATATACCAAAAAAGTGGTATAAGTACCACGACTGAGCTAGACACAAGGCCTAGAGCCTGTAGAAGTGCTTGGCCCTCAAGGAACCACCCAAGGTAGTGACACAGGGGACCCACGGGGGACGCGTGCAGTGTGAGAACACAGGCGCGAGCCGCCGTTGACTTCTATGGGGAATGTCGCGGTTGGAGTTTTAAAGAAAAAGGACACTTAGAGGAGGACTTGGAGCAAACCCCTTTAGAACTAGGTTGTTCTAGAGTCTATACCCACGGGAGCACCGGAGTACTCGAGTTACCTCACCCAGGGAAGCCGGGTGCATAGGTGTCTTTCGGGGTCGGGTTTCGTCGTTGTTTTCAATGGCGATCTGCTGCAAAGTGCTGCTGGCGACCAAGTCGAAAGTGTTCAGGTGGATCCAAGGGTGGATCGAAGATCTGAAGAACCTGAAAGCAGAGGGGACAGAGTCTGGGTCACTAGCCAGTGACCAGGAAGGCGATGAGCAGACGCCCACCGATGTCGGGTGCTTCAGGTAGGTTGACGGTCGTCTTGACTCTTCAGCCACGAGGTCCAGGAGGTGTCGACGACGACCAGGAGCTGGATTCGAGCTGTCCCACGACGTCTGTCGATTGCTGGGGTGTCGGCGACCGGATTAGACCCAACAAGTCTTGGCAACAGCAAGTCATGTGGAAATAAAGAAAGGACGTTGATGCAGACCAGTCTGGGGGACTCACCCAGCAAGGGTAAGTCAGGGCACGTCTGGAGCAACCAGAAAAGCCCAAGCAGAAGAAGAGCTGCCTTCGGGAGGGCCCACTAGCCAACGGGCTAGCGACCGCGAAGGAGCCTCGAGTGGACACACTTGGAGCTGGCTCACAGGACACTCGCGGAGTGGAGGCCAGTGATCTTCGGTGCAGTCGGTGCTGGAGGCGGGGGCTACTCAGAGCCCAAAGCACAACTTCGTGGGAGACCAGGAAGAGGATGCACTTGCAAAAGTACTCGGTGTCCAGGGGTCACGGTTCCACGTTACCCACTACAGCTACGGGCCTCAGCTTTGCTGGGGACTCAGGGCAGCCTCAGGAAGTCTGGAAATCTACCTCTGGTGATGCAAAGACTTCGGCGTCCGGCGGGAGCTTCAGCGATGCAGACCGGACAATTGCTTCTTAGGTGCCTGCCAAGCAGGGGAGTCACTCCTTGACCCCAAGGGAGATTCTTCAGTCCTCTAATCTTCAAGTAGAGCGTCGAAGGTCCAGGATTCAGTGTCAGAGTTTCGTCCAGGGTAATCTAAAGTCCTAAGGACTGGGGTCCCATACTTATACAAAGTTAGGGGGTTGGACATACTCTGGGGACCCACCTATGGGAGGGTCAGGGAAGAGGGGTGGTTACACCCATTCCCTTTGTCCAGTTTCGCGCCAGAGCAGGGGCAGGTAGCCCCTGCAACCGGTTTGAACTGGCATATGCACACGGACACCAAATGTGCCCCCAGTGCAGGACTTCAAAGCACCAGAGGGTGCTCCCGCCCAACCCCAATACACACTATCCTGTCTGGGGAGGTGGTTACACCTCCCTTCGACAGGAAACCTATTGTCCAGGCCTCCCCTGCCAAAGTTTCAGTCAGCAGCAGGAGGCCAGACCCGTGTCTGTGGCAGCGGCATCCATTTTGTGATGCCAGGGCTCTGGAAAGAAGTTACCGGGTAGCCCGGTGTGTACATGTCTCTCCCTCTAGAAGGGTGGAATGCTACCCCCGCCACCAGGATTGGTGGGGGGGTAGTATTCCAAGATGTTTGACACCAAACACGACATGTTTTGGTGCAGCCAGTCCAAAGTTAGCATTTTACCGCGAGGATATAATGCACTTAAGAGTATATGGTCAGGCTGTACCACAAACAGCATCAGAGGAGGGACTCCGAACGCTGCAGAGGGGCTCTGCTCATGCAGGGGCACCCTCTCACATAGAAACCAAGCACTCTGCCTTCAGGATTGGTAAGGCCTGCCATAGGAGTGACTTATAGGTTTATATGTGTGTGCAATGGTAGTGATATAGGTAGCCCATACCACTGTAAGGGGTGCATGCACCACCTTACCCAGGCTGCAGTAGCAGACCTGTGGTGTCATTTTGGATGGCCTTCCAGGGGTGGCACAATACATGCTGCAGCCCCTGGTAGGCCTCTGAGGTACCTATGCCCTGGGTACATAGTATACCATATACTAAGGACTTATAAGGGCACTCTAGATTCCAATCAGAGATGTGCCTAAGGCACATGGAAACCATTTTAGAGAGGAAGCAGCTAGGCTGGGGTTCTGATTAGCAGGGCCCCAGCCAGACTAAAGTCGAAAAACAGTGAAGCATCAGCAAAAAGTGGGGGTACCCATGTGAAGCAGATCCTACTCTCCTACACAACACCCCCCCCCCCAAACGCAGGGACATTAAACGAACCTTGACCAGTTGAGTTTTCATGTTCTAAGTGGAAATACCTAGAGAGTCCATCTGCATTGGCATGCTTACTCCCAGGTCTATGTTCCACTGTAAAGTCCATCCCCTGTAGGGAAATGGACCACCTAAGCAGTTTGGGGTTTTCACCCTTCATTTGTTTTAGCCATAGGAGGGGCTTGTGGTCTGTTTGAACAAGGAAGTGAGTACCAAACAAGTATGGCCTCAACTTCTTCAGAGCCCAAACCACAGCAAAGGCCTCCCTCTCTATGGCTGACCAACGTTTCTCTCTAGGGGTCAGCCTTCTGCTAATAAAAGCTACTGGCTGATCCTGACCTTCATCATTCAATTGTGACAGTACAGCCCCTACCCCCAATTCAGATGCATCTGTTTGGACAATGAACTTCTTGGAGTAATCAGGACTCTGGAGAATGGGAGCAGTGCACATGGCCTGCTTCAGGTCATCAAATGCCTTTTGACAGCTAGCTGTCCACTGAACCTTTTTGGGCATTTTCTTGGAAGTTAAGTCATTCAGGGGTGTCACTATTGATCAATACACTTTGACAAATCTCCTATAGTACCCAGTCAGGCCTAAGAAGGCTCTCACCTGAGTCTGGGTAGTGGGAGCAACCCAGTCCATGATGGTCTGGATTTTGCTCTGCAATGGTTGAACCTGGCCTCCACCCACAAGGTGGCCCAGGTACACAACCTGACTCTGCCCTATCTGGCACTTGGTGGCCTTGATAGTGAGGCCTGCCTTTTGCAGGGCCTCTAAAACATTTCTGAGGTGGACCAGGTGATCCTCCCAGGTGGAGCTAAAGACAGCAATATCATCTAGATATGCTGCACTGTAGGCCTCCAGACCTGTAAGGACTGTATTCACCAACCTCTGAAAAGTGGCAGGTGCATTCTTCAGACCAAAGGGCATTACCACAAATTGATAATGTCCACTAGGGGTTGAGAATGCTGTTTTTGGCTTTGCATCATCAGCTAGTCTGATCTGCCAGTAGCCAGCTGTCAGGTCAAATGTGCTTAGATACTTGGCTGAGGCCAAAGTGTCTATTAGCTCATCTGCCCTTGGTATTGGATGGGCATCAGTCCTAGTGACTGCATTGAGACCCCTGTAGTCCACACAAAACCTCATCTCTCTTTTCCCACCACTGGTGTGAGGTTTTGGCACAAGGACCACTGGACTAGCCCAAGGGCTATCTGAGGGTTCAATAACTCCCAAATCCAACATTTTCTGGACTTCTGTCCTGATACAGTCCCTGACATGGTCAGGTTGCCTATAAATCTTATTTTTAATAGGCAGACTGTCCCCAGTGTCCACTTCATGAGTGCACCAGGTGGTCTGACTTGGAGTCAGAGAGAACATATGTCTGTACTGATTGAGCACTTGTCTACAATCAGTTTGCTGCTGAGCAGTGAGGCTGCCTGCCAAGGCTACACCATCCACTGACCCATCATCAGGGTTCTGTGAGAGCAGGTCAGGGAGTGGGTCACTCTCTTCCTCCTGTCCCTCATCAGTAGCCATGAGCAAGCCCATGTCTGTCCTGTCCACATATGGTTTCAGTCTGTTGACATGGAGAACCCTGTGGGGACTCCTGGGTGTTCCTAGGTCTACTAAATAGTTAACCTCACCCTTCTGTTCAACAATGGTATGGGGTCCACTCCACTTGTCTTGGAGAGCTGCTGGGGCCACTGGCTCCAGCACCCACACCTTCTGTCCTGGCTGGTAAACAGTCAGTACAGCCTTTTGGTCATGCCAGGCTTTTTGCAGTTCCTGGCTAGCCTCAAGGTTTTTAGTTGCCTTTTTCATGTACTCAGCCATCCTGGAGCGGAGACCAAGTACATAGTCCACTATGTCTTGCTTTGGGGGCTTGAGAGGTAACTCCCATCCTTCCTTCACCAAGCACAATGGACCCCTGACAGGGTGACCAAACAAAAGTTCAAAAGGGCTGTAGCCAACCCCTTTTGAGGCACCTCCCTGTATGCAAATAAAAGGCAGGGCAAGAGTATGTCCCATCTTTGCCTAAGCTTTTCTGGGAGCCCTTTAATCATGCCCTTTAAGGTTTTGTTGAATCTCTCAACTAAACCATTGCATTGTGGGTGATAGGGTGTGGTGAACTTGTAAGTCACTCCACACTCCTTCCACATTGCCTTCAAGTATCCAGACATAAAGTTTGCACCCCTGTCTGATACAACCTCCTTAGGGAAGCCCACTCTTGAGAAAATTCCCAGGAGGGCTCTTGCCACCACAGGTGCTGTAGTGGTCCTAAGGGGAATAGCCTCTGGGTACCTAGTGGCATGGTCCACCACCACCAGGATAAACCTGTGCCCAGATGCTGTTTGGGGATCCATGGGACCAACAATATCAATCCCCACTCTCTCAAAGGGAACCCCCACCACAGGTAGTGGTATCAGGGGGCCTTTGTGGTGCCACCTGCCTTCCCACTGGCTTGGCAGGTTACACAGGAGCGACAAAACTCCTTGGTGTCTTCAGACATGTGGGGCCAGTGAAAGTGAGGGACAAGTCTGTCCCAAGTCTTGTTCTGGCCCAGGTGACCTGCTAGAGGAATGTCATGGGCTAGGGTCAATAGGAAGCCCCTGAACTTCAGAGGTATAACCAACCTCCTGGTGGCACCAGGCTTGGGGTCTCTACACTCTGAGTACAAGAGTCCATCATCCCAATACACTTTATGGGGACCACTAGCATTCCCAGCAGCCTCAGCAGCAGCTTGCTGTCTGAGGGGTTCAAGAGAGGGGCAGCTCTGCTGCTCCTGGCTCAGATCTGCCCTGGAAGGGCCCCCTGTCCCCAAGAACTCAACCTGGTCAGGTTCAAGCTCCTCTGGGACAGTTCCTTCCTCAGGACTGAGATCATCCCCCTCAAGAGACTGATCTTCCTTCTGAGCCAAGGGGGAAGGCACTGCCTTAACCCTACTACTCCTCCTCTTGGATGGCACTTGGACCATGGTTCCAGGATCCAAGGCCTGTTCAGTGTTAGACATTTTGCTCTGTGACCTGGTCACAGCAAACACATCTGCAGGGATCCCCAGCATTTCTGCATGGGTCCTGAGCTCCACTTCTGCCCAAGCTGAAGTTTCAAGATCATTGCCAAGCAAGCATTCCACTGGTAGGTTTGCACTCACCACAACCTTCTTAAGGCCAGTTACCCCTCCCCAGGAGAAGTTAACAACTGCCAGAGTATGGTCTGTTCTGACATTGCTAGCATTGGTCACTTGGTACATTTCATCAAGTATAATCTGCCCAGGATCCACAAGGTCTTGTGTCACCATGGTGACACTTGCCCCTGTGTCCCTAAATGCCAAAGCCTCTTTTCCATTGATTAAGGGCTGTTGCCTGTACTTGCCCAAATTACTGGGACTCACAGAGGAGGTCACATCCATGCCTCCATCACAGACTAGGACAGCCTGAGTGAGTTCTCTGACTAGGCCAGAGCTCATCTCATTACCCAGGGTCAACCCTACTAAACCCTTGGCCTGTGTACTCCCACCACCAATTGTAACTACACTAGGGGGAACAGGTGCCTTAGGGGCATTGGTGGGGGCTGGAATAGAGTCTTTGGACTTGGTGCAATCACTGGTCCAGTGTGTCTTTTGCTTACAGACTTTGCACCATGGTTTCTTTTGGCCTTTTCCCTTGTTAGACTGTGAATCCCCACCTGAAGAAGATTTTTGGGGGCCTTGTGAAGACTTCTGGTCTTTACCCTTCTCCCCACCCTTATCAGAGTTTTTAGAATCTTGCTTCTTAGGGTCACCACCTTGGTTCTGTACCTTCTGCCTCACCCTGGTTCTGACCCATTTGTCTGCCTTCTTTCCCAATTCTTGGGGAGAGGTCAGATCAGAGTCCACCAGGTACTGATGCAACAGCTGATTTTGACAGTTATTAAGAATCTGCTCCCTCATGATAAGATTGTACAATCCTGTGAAGTCACATACCTTACTGCCCATCAACCAACCTTCCAGACCCTTAGCAGAACAATCCACATAGTCCACCCAGTCTTGAGTCTGTGCTTTTTGGGTATCTCTGAACTTTAACCTGTATTGTTCAGTTGTTAGGCCAAACCCATCAATCAGAGCACTCTTCAAGACTTTGTAATTGTCAGCATCCTCCTCTCTAACAGTGAGGAGCTTATCTCTACCTTTGTCTGCAAAGGAGAGCCACAAGATTGCTGCCCACTGCTCCTGAGGGACCCTCTGTACTTTACAGGCCCTCTCCAGTGCAGTTATCCATTTGTGGATGTCATCCCCACTCTGGTAGGGAGGGACAATCTTGCTCAGGTTTCTATGGTCATAAGACCTTTCCCTATCTCTGGGGAAATTGCTGCCACCATGGGACTCTAGTCCCATCTTTTTTCTCTGTCTATAGAGATCTAGGGACTCCCTGTCTATAGCCAATTGCTGTTTTCTGATCTCAAGCTGGGCTTGCTCATACTCAATCAGTCTCTTTCTCCTCTCATGAGAGGATTCCCTCCCATGAGAGGAGACAGAGGTCCCTACTGAGGTGTCAGAGTGGTTAGGCTCCTGAGAAGGAGATCTAGTCCTTCTGGGCACACTCACAACTCTTCCTGGGGGGACAGAGGGGAGGTCATCCTGGGCCTCCTCCTCTTCCTCAGGAGTAGCTGCACTTTCCAGGTCAGGATCATTGTCATCCCCCTGGCCAGTTTCAGAGGTCAGGTCCTGGGCATTTTCATCCCTGGCCCCTCCCTCATCTTCCGCCCCACCCTCTCTGCCTACCCTTTCAGACCTTATGGGTCTTCTAAGATCATCTAGCAGAAGCATCTCCAGGAGACGTTGGGTGTTGGCACTTTTGCCTGTCTTCAACTTCCTAACTTTGCACAACTCTCTCAATTCCAAGAATGTGAGGTTGTCATATCTGGATGGCAGGAGCTCACTGGTTCCTGGCAGTGAAGACATTACTAGTGTGGTGTGGTGTATGCACTACCTACTCTAGTGTGGCCTACTAAACTCTCTTGAGTTGTAGAAAGGGTGTGCTATCCCTTAACACACAACTCTAAGTTCAGTAGAACTTACTGTATCCTAAGCTTGATTTATATGTACCTAAGGTACCCTTAGTGGTTTTCAGTTGATCAATTCAATTGAGATTATCTGGTAAAACAATAGCAAGCTGGAATCCCACACGCTGCACACCAATGTGAGAAGTTGGCCTGGTATATGCTGTCCACTAATTATAGTGGGCACCTTGCACCAGTCCAAACAACCCCTTATTGGAGATAGGTTAAAGACAACCTTATTGAAAGCTATCCTAGTGGTAGCTATGGAGAGCAGCCTTCAGGCTAAGTCTTGAAGGAATGTAAAGCAGCTTGTTTTACCAGTCTATAATCTCTTGAGTGACCAAATGAAAGAGGACCACACCAGGTATATATTTAAAATATATGTATTTGGTCTTAAACACACCCCTCTAGTCTCTTTATGAGGCTCGAGTTCAAAGTACATAAGTTACAAGTCGAATATCAACAGTAATAGCACAAATACACGTTTGAGCCCTAGGGGCGTACCAAACCATATACCAAAAAAGTGGTATAAGAACCACGACTGAGCTAGACACAAGGCCTAGAGCCTGTAGAAGTGCTTGGCCCTCAAGGAACCACCCAAGGTAGTGACACAGGGGACCCACGGAGGACACGTGCAGTGTGAGAACACAGCCGCGAGCCGCCGTTGACTTCTATGGGGAATGTCGCGGTTGGAGTTTTAAAGAAAAAGGACACTTAGAGGAGGACTTGGAGCAAACCCCTTTAGAACTAGGTTGTTCTAGAGTCTATACCCACGGGAGCACCGGAGTACTCGAGTTACCTCACCCAGGGAAGCCGGGTGCATAGGTGTCTTTCGGGGTCGGGTTTCGTCGTCGTTTTCAATGGTGATCTGCTGCAAAGTGCTGCTGGCGACCAAGTCGAAAGTGTTCAGGTGGATCCAAGGGTGGATCAAAGATCTGAAGAACCTGAAAGCAGAGGGGACAGAGTCTGGGTCACTAGCCAGTGACCAGGAAGGTGATGAGCAGATGCCCACCGATGTCGGGTGCTTCAGGTAGGTTGACGGTCGTCTTGACTCTTCAGCCACGAGGTCCAGGAGGCGTCGACGATGACCAGGAGCTGGATTCGAGCTGTCCCACGACGTCTGTCGATTGCTGGGGTGTCGGCGACTGGATTGGACCCAACAAGCCTTGGCAACGGCAAGTCACTTGGAAATAAAGAAAGGACGTTGATGCAGACCAGCAAGGTCTGGGGGACTCACCCAGCGAGGGTAAGTCAGGGCACGTCTGGAGCAACCAGGAAAGCCCAAGCAGAAGAAGAGTTGCCTTCGGGAGGGCCCACTAGCCAATGGGCTAGCGACCGCAAAGGAGCCTTGAGTGGACGCACTTGGAGCTGGCTCACAGGACACTCGTGGAGTGGAGGCCAGTGATCTTCAGTGCAGTCGGTGCTGGAGGCGAGGGCTACTCAGAGCCCAAAGCACAACTTCGTGGGAGACCAGGAAGAGGATGCACTTGCATAAGTACTCGGTGTCCAGGGGTCATGGTTCCACGTTACCCACGAAAGCTACGGGCCTCAGCTTTGCTGGGGACTCAGGGCAGCCTCGGGGAAGTTTGGAAATCTACCTCTGGTGATGCAAAGACTTCGGCGTCCGGCGGGAGCTTCAGCGATGCAGACCAGACAATTGCTTCTTAGGTGCCTGCCAAGCAGGGGAGTCACTCCTTGACCCCAAGGGAGATTCTTCAGTCCTCTAATCTTCAAGTAGAGCGTCGAAGGTCCAGGATTCAGTGTCAGAGTTTCGTCCAGGGTAATCTAAAGTCTTAAGGACTGGGGTCCCATACTTATACAAAGTTAGGGGGTTGGACATACTCTGGGGACCCACCTATGGGAGGGTCAGGGAAGAGGGGTTGTTACACCCATTCCCTTTGTCCAGTTTCGCGCCAGAGCAGGGGCAGGTAGCCCCTGCAACCGGTTTGAACTGGCATATGCACATGTACACCAAATGTGCCCCCAGTGCAGGACTTCAAAGCACCAGAGGGTGCTCCCGCCCAGCCCCCATACACACTATCCTGTCTGGGGAGGTGGTTACACCTCCCTTCGACAGGAAACCTATTGTCCAGGCCTCCCCTGCCGGAGTTTCAGTCAGCAGCAGGAGGCCAGACCCGTGTCTGTGGCAGTGGCATCCATTTTGTGATGCCAGGGCTCTGGAAAGAAGTTACCGGGTAGCCCGGTGTGTACATGTCTCTCCCTCTAGAAGGGTGGAATGCTACCCCCGCCGCCAGGATTGGCGGGGGGGTAGTATTCCAAGATGTTTGACACCAAACACGACATGTTTTGGTGCAGCCAGTCCAAAGTTAGCATTGTACCGCGAGGATATAATGCACTTAAGAGTATATGGTCAGGCTGTACCACAAACAGCATCAGAGGAGGGACTCCGAACGCTGCAGAGGGGCTCTGCTCGTGCAGGGGCACCCTCTCACATAGAAACCAAGCACTCTGCCTTCAGGATTGGTAAGGCCTGCCATAGGAGTGACTTATAGGTTTATATGTGTGTGCAATGGTAGTGATATAGGTAGCCCATACCACTGTAAGGGGTGCATGCACCACCTTACGCAGGCTGCAGTAGCAGACCTGTGGTGTCATTTTGGATGGCCTTCCAGGGGTGGCACAATACATGCTGCAGCCCCTGGTAGGCCTCTGAGGTACCTATGCCCTGGGTACATAGTATACCATATACTAGGGACTTATAAGGGCACTCCAGATTCCAATCAGAGATGTGCCTAAGGCACATGGAAACCATTTTAGAGAGGAAGCAGCTAGGCTGGGGTTCTGATTAGCAGGGCCCCAGCCAGACTAAAGTCGAAAAACAGTGAAGCATCAGCAAAAAGTGGGGGTACCCATGTGAAGCAGATCCTACTCTCCTACAAACGCCATTTCCAAATTACATAAAATAGCTGCGGAAATACATCAAGACCAAGGAACGTGGTCCTGGTCTGAGTGGTTACAGTGACTTATCTCCACTTGGGGTTGGAAATTATTAATGGGAATAGTAATTATAGGAGCCATCTTTCTAACTTGCTGCTGCTGCATTCAATGTGCCCCTATGATATGCACCACCTGCATAAATATTTGTAGTAGTATTAAACCTTCCCCAGTCAATGTTCATGAATTGAATAGAGAAATGATGATGCATACTGAAATTCACGAACTTATGAATATTAATGTACACGATTAATACATGTACCTCTTAGAATGGATTCAGCACCGCTGAAAAGAAAGGACTGTGGAAATGTAAAATCTGATTCTTTCGTTTTTTAATTAAGCTGTGCCTCATCCATTTTCACCCCTGCCCTGTTTTCAGCCTGGCTCTATCCTTGACACCGCACCTGCATAAACATTGGTAGAGAATCTAAATTGGGACATTGTAGGCTGCGTAAACATGCAAAGTCAGCACAAAAGAACAGCTGATGTCTGCAATGGGTTTTTTAAACAATGGTAAAGCCTTAGATAAAGTTTGTTCAGATAGCCTATCTTGTTGTGCAGCCTCAGGACGCGACAGTTACACAAGGCACCAAGGCTGTTGATTCTTACCGATTGTCTCATTTGTGTGTTCTTCCCAAAGCTCTATTTACCTCTGGGCGTCCCTTGTCTGTGATCTTTGCTATAAAAACCCATGTAACCATCGTTCAGGGTGCTCTCTCCTTGAGTATCTCTACGGTGCTTGTCGGACGGAGCCCCATTCATGAATGCTTAATAAATGACCTATGGTTTGAACTTCGCTCCAGTGTCGATTCCTCCTTACTTGTTAAGAACCCGTGGCGAAGTGGTGACCCTGCACCATCAGATTATTAATAATTTGCTCCACAGCGCGACGGCGATACCCGGCTTCACCTTCTTCGGGGGCAGCCCCCGGGACCTAACCCACCCGGGGCACGTCCAAGACGGCGGCAGAGCCCCACACGCTTCGCCATCGGTCTCATCAGAGGTAAAAGGTTGCCTACCTTCTGGGGGGCATATCTCAGCACCCAGGGGACCGATTTTCACCATCTTGGCCTCTTCTTGCTCGTGGTGGCCAGCCCTAGCCTCCTGGAGCACTTTTCACCACCCTCCTTGTTTCCAAGAGGGTGACTCGGCAAGGCGCTGTCTTCACTGGCTCCCTGCGCCAGCCTTTCACCTGGCTCTCCTTCTTGGCCTCTCTTTTCCTTGCACAGAGGCCCAGGCTTCTCCTCATTGGCCCTGGACTCCCTCAAAGGCGCAGTCCAGGGTCCTGGGGCAGTCAAGGGGTTCCTCCTTCCAACTGCCCATGGCGCCAGACTCCAGCACCAGTCTTCCTCAGCAAGACCACACCCCAGAGAGAGCTCCTCTTCCTGTGCAAGACCTTTTAAAAGAAATTGGAGGGGGCTGGCAGGAAGGCACTTCTGCCCTATCCTGCAGCGACACATCACCTCTCTGCCCCTGCTCTCTCCTTCCTGTACCGGCCTCTGGGATACTCCAAAATGGCGTCATCCAGGGGTCTCATGCCACATGGTCTCTGAAAAACCCCCTTACTCCCTTGCTGACTTCATGGCCCGGGTCCGGAGCAGGCCTTGTGCCTGGCACTGGGTGACAGCTGCTGATGGATAACCTGCAGCTTCACCCCCATCTCTCCCTCCTGGAGAGAAGACCTTCGCCCTTGGGAATGCTTGCAGTGAAGGGCTAGGCCTCTGATGCTACAGCTTGGGGAGGAAGGTAATTAATCCAGCCTGGCAGGGTCACACCCGGCCAGGCTCTGGTTATGAGCTGAGTCAGAGGAATATGACATTTCTGGATGACCCATAAGCAGTACAGATATGGCTTTGGACTCAGCAGAATACTTCTTTTTACACAACTGTGTACTTTGGTGCGTGTCTGGAATTTGTAGGCCCTAAGGAAGTGAAACTACCCCATGTGGTCTCTGTCTTCATAGGAGAGTAATGCTGTGTTTGAAGGAAGTGACCCGCTTAGGGCCACCCGGGTCACCACAGACCACCTCTCAGCCTTCCACACGGAATGAAGAGTCAGAGAAACAGTGGAGAATATACACCAATAATCGTTTATTAGTATACGCTCAGAGCGGGGCTCCGTCTGCACAGTCTCGTAAGAGTACTACAGAGGGAACTGAGGAACAGTAAACATGAAGATACATTATGTACATTGCATGGTTCGCTAAGAACACGCCAACAGTGGAATCTTCCAAACCGATGCGACCGGACAGCGAAAGACAAAAAAAAGGTTTCTACTCTCATATCTTACACAGTTCAGGACACTCTCAAGGCCGTTCCATCCCGTGTTGCGATCAAACTACTAGACAGGTGGGAGAGGTTCTTTATCTAGGGAAAACTATGCACTGGCACAAGCAGTTCTTCTTTACAGAAACGAAACTTAGCAAAGGGTATTTCTTGGAACAGGGAAGGATTAGTTTCGAACCTCACACAAAATGGAGTCTGAATTAAGAAAATGGCGCAGCGAATGCTAACTTATACATGGTATTGGTATGATTTGTTTATGGCGGCCGCCGACAGTGCTAAATAGCGGATGCTGTAATCTGACCTGGACGGGGTCGGATTGATGCTCGCATGAACGTCTGAATCTTGATACTATGTGTTGGGAAACGTTTATCAAGACGTTTCTCTCAACCTGAATTCCGTTGTTTTTGAATGACTATCTGGTCTCTTGCTGCCGTCTGGAATTTTCATGAAATTTGTATACTTACTCGGACTGCTGTCTTTAAATAAATCGGATTGGTTCTAATATTACTGAAACTTATGAGTACCATTTTAAGCCTTGAAAAAGTCGCTTGACGACGAAACACGTGTTGGCTGTGCTATTTCAACATCTACGCATTGTTATATTTTTCATCATCAACGTGTCAAGACTTTGGAATTTGTCCTTAAATTTTATGTATTAAATACCTTACTGGTTGTTCGATCACCAGTTTGAATTTTCTTTGTGCTGTGCCCTGTTATCTGGAATCGTATTACGAGAGCATCAACGAGCATAATCTAACAAACCCTCCTTTTAGCATGAGCTGAAGACATTTTCAGTTTTACAAAAACAGGGAAAACAGGCACCTATGCGGGGCAACTATAACAGCAGCAGGAGCGAATAGAGCTGCAAAATTAGAAATGCAATCAAGGTGAAGCTATGAGCACGCTTTACAGTCAACATCAGAAATTGGGACAGCAAGGAGGGATGAGTCCTCAAATATTCCCTCATCTATATTCATAAGACCATCAATATCAACTTGGAGCATCATAGCGGCATTGGTAACATGGGCTAATATTTTCTGTTTGGGTGTTAAAACAGTGGCACAATAGGAACAACCAAGGGGAGGCATTGAACGAGAATGCAACAGAATATTAATACTGCTATGCAATAAATTATTTCCTTAAGGATCCAACCCCAATTACCCAAAAGAGACCAACTCCAATTTCCACTTTCCATCCCCTTGACGTTCTCAATGATGTCCATAATGTGTTGTGTTATGTTTTTTTCCAAATTCTCTATGCCAACAACACACTGGTCGCCAATTATTGCACATACACCACCACTCTTTGCCAAGATAAAATCCACTATATATCTAGCCTGTTCCGAATGCACCTGCATGCTTTCTAACTGAGTAGTAATGTCTATCAAGGCTGCCACTGTAGTATTGGATAGAATCTGCAACTTACATCCAAAATATTCTCTAGCTTTCTCAGCCCTGGCCATGGCAGTACCACCCAATGTAAAGATGGAAGAGAGGATGTATCCAAATGTGATACCATTACTATATCTGTTTACTTCCAAGTCTGTTAACCCTTCACAAAATTCTTTTGTTATTGTCCTTTTTACCCATCTTGTCCTAGGTTGAGCATATTTACATGGAACGCCCAAAGGCAGTACCATTCCGAGAGCCACATCATCGGTACCATTGTAGACATTGGAATAAGTCCCATTGGACAGAAAGAAAAACCCTGGATGTGCATATATCGCCCCCTCATAATTCACTGCAGCATATCTGGTATTCATTCCCGAAGTGCTTGAATCTTTTTTATTGACTAGAGAAAGGATGTTCTTAAACAGTATGGTCCCTGAACAATTGATGTACAAAAAGGTATCTGTACTGTTCACTATGGGGCAATAAGCAGGGTAATACCCAGCCTCTCGGGGTGCTGTCAACTTCTTATAATGCCAACCCACTTGTGTTATATTCTGCGCTTACATATAAAAATTATCACAATATGTATTGTCATCACAACCCGAATAACCCTTACCCTGTGGTTTTTGATGATACAGACATGGTCCAGGATAACCAAATCCGAACGTTCCCTTTACTTCCACAAACTGAGGTGGCCGAGTGTATGTGTAGTTAACAAGTGACAATGGGTATGCGGTCCAAAGTCTAGTGACAGATCGGGTGGGATAGCAGGCGGTCCCTTTTCCAAAAAATCTCCTGTGTGTTTCTACAAACACATTATGTATGGAAGCCCTCTTATTGCGTCCTGAAGAAATGTGTTCCCCTACATTAAGTGTGAGTACACTATGTACACCTTCCAGAAACCACGACACCCCACATATTATTATTGCCGCCGTTACAAGAACAATGACACACACAATTTTACTTTGTATAGACCAAATCATACTGCGTTGTATAGGGGCAATTGGCTGCTCCTCCTCAGTAACTTGTCTACCAAAAGGATGCATAATAAACAAGGGGGAAAGGGAATCAAAAAATGTGAGTGTTCCCAGTGTCCGTCAGAGCCTCACTGGTACAGGCTCCTATCGTCCATCAATCAGTTGGCGCTCTTGAGCAGTGGCAGTGGAGCTTGCTCTGTCCTAAGCTCTTTCCTAAGCTATCCCACACTGATAAAGGTGGTATACTTTCAAAGTATACTTTCCTGACTAATGTTCAAGCAACAAGAGCAAAACAGATGCAACTTTTGTTGATTCCACTCACTCGTTGGTACTGCTACTCAGTACTTTCCTACCTTATGCAGTCCATCCCTAGTCTTTCTTTTTCCCAGACTCAGTGGTCCTCTTCCAAAGACGTAAATTGTACCTGGCAGCTCCAGGCAGTGTGTGATCACTGAACAGAGGCTCCTGGATAGCTTGTATTTCTGGTGGGACAGCCTCATTCAAAACATCGTCGTTCTCTTTGTCAGTTTGCATCCAAACCAGCTTTGCGTCGCTAAAAGGCACGAATCTGGGCACCTGTTCACATTCAACATCTCCTATGCCCTCCTTGACCCTCTGATCGTAAGGTATTCTTTTGCAGTGGGTCGCATGGACCCAATTCTTCCGACCAACAACCTTTACAGCCGCCTGTGTAGCCAGAAGGACTTGCTGCGGACATTTCCACATGGGTTCCAAATTCTTCTTCCTCTGAAAATTCTTTATCAGGACAAAGTCCCCAGGTTGGATCCTGTGGCCAGGTCCCTCTGGTTTAGGGGGTAAGGAGTCTCGCACCTGTTGGTGAATAGAACACAAACTTTCTGTCAATTGTCCAAGATAATCAAGAAATACAGGATATTCAATGTCTGAATATTTTTTCGGCCTTGGGACACCCCACACATTTGCTGGGCGGCCGAAAACTACTTCATAGGGTGATAAGCCAGTTCTAGAATGTGCTGTAGTCCTGGTTGACAAAAGAGCCAAAGGAAGAGCATCTGGCCATCTCAACCCTGTTGTCTCCTGAATTTTTGCCAATTTCAGTTTGAGTGTACCATTGTACTTCTCAACCAGACCCGCTGACTGCGGGTGATTGGCGGCATGGAATTTCTGGTAATATGCAAGCCTTCACATATTTGCCTAATCACTTTCCCATTAAAATGACATCTGTTATCACTCCAGATAATTCTAGGCATTCCGAATCGTGGGAAGTACTCTTTAATGAGTACCTTCGCAGTTGTGGTGGCCGTATTGTCTTTAGTGGGGTAAGACTCAACCCATTTACTGAACGTGCATATAACCACTAGGGCATACTTGAGATTGTTAGAACGTTCTAGCTCAATGAAGTCCATCTGGAGGACTTCAAAGGGAAATGTAGATGGTGCAAAATTACCGGATGGTGTGGGGGTACCTTTTCCTGTATTGTGCCTCATGCAAATCATCCAACTTTTCACTAAATGTGTAGCGGTCTTGGAAATATTATCATTACACCAAACCGGGGCCAATAGTTTACAAATACATTTTGCACTGATATGAGCTGGACCATGAGCCATAGTAACCACAGGGAGTACATATGCATCGAGTAACATTCATTTCTGCTCTTCAGACAAATCAATCCAACACCCTTCGTCATCTAAACGTGCTGTACTCTCTTGCCACACCGCTATTTCTTCTATCGTGGCCTCACTTTGTATCTCTTCCACACTCTCAACCGTGTTCTCAAACTTGGCGTTCTCTGGAACCTATCTAGCTGGGCCTGCAACAAACATTCTCTTCATCTTACTCTGAGCCGTTTCCTTGGCTGTCTGATCTGCGAACGCTTTCCCTCTACCTACGTCATCTGTCACTTTCTTGTGGGCACTGCACTTTGCAATAGCCATTTTCTTAGGAAGTGTTAGTGCAGATAACAATCGTGGTATCAGATGTCCATGTTGTATCTTAGTATCATGGGAGGTAAGGAACCCTCTCTCTGCCCATAGGCGCCCAAAATTGTGTGCCACCCCAAATGCATACTGACTGTCTGTATAAATATTGACAACTAATCCCTCGCTCAATTCACAAGCTCGTATAAGGGCAACGAGTTCTGCTGCCTGCGCGGATTGATAGGGGACCCGTGATGTCTCGACTACCGTACGCAATGTAGTGATAGCATAAGCTGCAGTGGTGGTGCCATCTGGTAATTTAAAACAAGAGCCATCGATATATAGTTCTACTTGGGGATCAGATAAGGGAACATCAGTCAAGTCTACCAGTTCTTTCGTCTCTTCCTCTGTTCGGAAAAGTCATGTTTGTCGACTGCATCGTTCTCGGAAGGGAGGGGTAGTAACGTGGCTGGATTCAGAGTGGCGCATCTTTTAATCGTGATATGCTTAGCAAACAATGTCAATTCCTAACCGGTAAGACGTGCACTGGTGAGGTGCTGTGTCCTTGTTTTATTCAAAAGTGTATCCACAACATGGGGTACCATAACCGTGAGGTCAGTATCAAGTACGAGTCCAGCCGATTGTCTGATAAAAGTGGCCGCGACCGCTCGCAAACAGTTCGGGAGGGCCCTTGTGACAGGATCGAGCACAGCAGAGAAATAAGCGCAAGGTCTCTATTGCCAAATTTTTGAGTCAAGACAGAAAGAGCACAACCAGCCATCTCGTGGACGTACAACACAAACAGTTTCCTATAATCAGGTGTGCCTAGCACTGGAGCAGTTTTAGCACTGGAGCAGAGCAAAGCGCAGCCTTTAATTGTTCAAAAGATTGCTGACAATCTGGCGTCCAAGGCAAAGGCTCATGCACTGCTTTCGTTGTTAATGCAAGCAGAGGTTTGATTAGTAAGAAATAATTAGGGATCCAGTGCTGGCAGTAGGAGGCGATGCCTATAAAAGCATGCACGTCTTTTTGAGTTTGCAGACAGGGCATTTTAGTAATGGTACTGATGCGTTCTGGCATTAACCTTCTACCCTCCTTCGACAGAAGGTGACCTAAATAGGTGACCTCCTGTCGACAGTATTGGAGCTTCGAAAGGTAAATCTTATGACCATGATGTGCCAAGTGCAACAACAACCTCACTGTACTATCCTTGCAGCCTTGTTCAGTATCAGAAACAATCAACAAATCATCGACATACAGACCCTCCAGGATTTCGCGATTTCATGATTTGCAAAAAAATTGCGAAATCAGCAGTTTTGTAAAAATGCCGTGATTTTTACAAAACTGCCAGCAAAATTTGGAAAATGTGATCAACTCCCAAGTCTCAAAAACACATTCAAAGGCAGGGTAACTCCTCCGGCTATCTCTACACAGGTAGTAGTTCTTCAAAATATAAGTGCCTGTTGGCCCATGTCTAAGTGACACCTTCAACCACTCCTCATTTTTTTTATTGTGGCTTGAGATTTTACTTTTAGGGTCACCATATCTCTCAGTGTCGGTACAACATCACGAAACACAATGAAGAAGGGGGACAGGGAGCCAAATAGAAATACTAGGTCCAGTACCCAAGCTCCCAAAGGTAAACGTTATAATCACTAAGGGGTGGCTGTTCCTAAAGGAGAAAGAATAGGTCAACCTCTTGTGGTTGGGAAAGTTTGTGAAAGTGTTCTCTCAATCAGGTTGGGAAATGAAGAAAAAACGGGAGGGGAATTCCTCGTTTTCAACTTGGTGCCCTCACACACCCTTGCGAGTGTCATGCTTCATCATCGGGCTTTGCTCCTCGTGGGGGTGGCGCTGCTGTCCTCCACGGGCCCTGCGAGAGGGCTCTTTAACGGAGATCTTTTTAGGAGACGCCGCAGTTGTGCATGTGGGTGTGTGGGCCTGGAGGAGTGAGTGAGTGAGTTAAAATTACCTTCAGTGATACCCAGAACCTAAGTTTATTCGGGGGTCCCGAAGATAAGGTTAAAAAAGTGTATATAGGACGTGGAGCTCCTCCTTAGAACAAATGTGGAGGAGTGGTGAGTATTATACCGCTGCTCTCGCATCCGTGAAGTAAAATGTGAATATGGGAAAAAAAAATGTTTTGTTTATGTCAACATGTTTCGCGCTACGGCCGGTCCCTAGTGGATCCAAAAGCGCTTCGTCAGGACCAAGTAAAACAAAAAAATGAAGTGAAAATAGAAGTAGGAATCAGGGAAGAGACGCCCTATACTCCTACTATAACTACAATTTGGTCTCAGTGCGTATTTGCGCTGACTTAGAATTCTCAATTTAATCCTATGGTTCAACCCCTGTCTCAAGGATTGTTGGCCTACCCCTCCGGCAGCGAGAACGGAGGGGTAGGCATACGGCTCCTTGCGAGGTGGATGACTATATCCACGCGCACTCACCGTTGACCGCCGGCGAGGCCAACAATCCTTGAGACAGGGGTTGGACCATAGGATTAAATTGAGAATTCTAAGTCAGCGCAAATACACACTGAGACCAAATTGTAGGTATAGTAGGAGTATAGGGCGTCTCTTCCTGATTCCTACTTCTATTTTCACTTCATTTTTTTGTTTTACTTGGTCCTGACGAAGCGCTTTTGGATCCACTAGGGACCGGCCGTAGCGCGAAACAAGTTGACCTAAACAATTTTTTTTTTTTTCCATATTCACATTTTACTTCACCGATGCGAGAGCAGCGGTATAATACTCACCACTCCTCCACATTTGTTCTAAGGAGGAGCTCCACGTCCTATATACACTTTTTTAACCTTATCTTCGGGACCCCCGAATAAACTTAGGTTCTGGGTATCACTGAAGGTAATTTTAACTCACTCACTCACTCCTCCAGGCCCACACACCCACATGCACAACTGCGGCGTCTCCTAAAAAGATCTCCGTTAAAGAGCCCTCTTGCGGGGCCCGTGGAGGACAGCAGCGCCACCCCCACGAGGAGCAACGCCCGATGATGAAGCATGACACTCGCAAGGGTGTGTGAGGGCACCAAGTTGAAAAGGAGGAATTCCCCTCCCGTTTTTTCTTCATTTCCCAACCTGATTGAGAGAACACTTTCACAAACTTTCCCAACCACAAGAGGTTGACCTATTCTTTCTCCTTTAGGAACAGCCACCCCTTAGTGATTATAAGGTACAACATCACGCTCACAGTATATAGTTTTTATTTGCTGAGCTAATGCACTCTGGGAAATGTAGTTTCCTTTAATTATTTTGAGCCAGTTGACCTCACATACATAAAGATCAGCCCATTTGTAAAATTAGCAGCCTGAACTGGAAACACAGAACCTTGTTGACAATTGCACATGCCCTCATTTAAAGTATTGTCAAAAAAAGTTACGTGAGGCAAGGTGTCACACAGGACAACGTCACAGGTTTTGGCCTTGAAAAGAAAAGAGTGAGAATGTATTGAAATGACCTTTTCAGGAAGGCGATGCACACTCCGCTCTTTAGGCAAGCCTTTGGCAGAGCTGGAATCTGGGCCTAACTGGACTGAAAGAAACTGACAATGGAACCCTAGGTGGCTGTCCAATGGCCAGCGGAGCAGCATGCACTGCATCCATTGCCAGCACAGGACAGGACACACCAGCCAATAGCATTCCGACACTAATCCCCTTCTTGGAATGGCGTTTCAAGGTCGTGTTCAGTTTACCCGGGAGTGTCCCGTCAGTCATGCATTGCCTTTTTTCCAGTGCTGCGGGGCACGATGACATGGAATGAATACAGGCAGGTAGCGCTGCCTGAAGACGTATAAAGCTCCCTCAGCAGCAGAAGTGTCTCTTCATTGCACTACAAGCGGAGTAGAAATGTGAAGTACACAGAGCTTTAAAAAGAAAATCAGTTCTCTCCACTCCCACCTGAGCTTCGCTAGGGACAGCACTCTAGGGAATACTTCCCAGGACAGAGACAGTGGTCTAGGTTAACTTGACAGAAGTATGTTTTTTTTAGGCTGAATCCATCAAAGCATCTGGAGAGGGTGTGAAAATACAATTGTTATATCTGCAATTACTTCCCCACTAAATATCAACCTCCTACAGAGAAGTGCTTGTACTCCTCCATTTAATGTATAGAGGTCGTGTAGAGCAGTGCTGTTACTGTCCCTTTAAAAGTAGAACAGACGCCTGCAGAAAAGTACTAGCACCATTGCATTAAAAGCCCAACTGCCCCGCAGAATAGTGTTGGTACTGTCCCTTTAAAAACATGGTAGTCCTGCTGAGAAGTGCAGGAACTGTCTCATTAAAGAGCTCTGCTGAGAAGTGCAGGTACTGTCTCATTAAAGAACAGCAATGAAAGTGTACATTGGAAGTATGGATTTGTCACTTTGCCATCTAGGTGAGGAGTTGACCAACATGATTAGCTGCATGTTCTGAAGATACCACTGTTCAATAATCAAATAATCATAAGTGTTGCGGTAAAGCATATGCAAGTCTGTATTAAGAAATAAAAATCAGTATATTTGTGAATCACAATTCATTGCAGAAACTCTTTGGGATTGTTGCAACAAAAATAATTTATAAAGCCATCACAACCAGCACCATGCTTATTCTGCAGACAAGCTCACCATCTCTGGTGGTTCTTGGCACCCGCAGCAGGGACACTAGCAGACTGCACACTATGAAGTGTAAAAAAGGAAAAACAAGGCAGCAG
The DNA here is from genome assembly GCA_963921515.1 of Calotriton arnoldi. Classification (NCBI taxonomy): domain Eukaryota; kingdom Metazoa; phylum Chordata; class Amphibia; order Caudata; family Salamandridae; genus Calotriton; species Calotriton arnoldi. The sequence continues at coordinate 3,569,136 of CAWUFW010000688.1, read as the reverse complement.
GGCTTAGCCTCCGATGCACCCAGAATCTGGAACAAGATTCCCATATCCATCAAGACCGAACCAATGCTGGTCCAGTTAGGAAGGAGTTTAAGACTCACCTCAAAGAACACTACGTCACATTGCATTAACCGTCCACAACTCCGCTTCCTCTCCTATTACTCACGGACTTTAAACTTGCCTTTGACCATGTACAGCACTTCGCTGCCTTTTGGCTGGGTTCGCATTATAGAGATACCGTATACAAGCAGACATACATTTACAATTAAACAAAAATGGTCGTACAGTAATGGATTTCGCGACTGTTTAGTTTACTATTAAAGACCGATGAGAGTTTCATCATTAGAGCGATTGACTTCTTGGGAACTAGTGATAAATAAACAACCTCCCTTGAAGAGCAAGAGACCAGTGAAAGGGTGGTACCTGCAAAGGTCAAGCAGTCTGGTTCCCATGCAAGCACCTTGACACTCTAATGCTGCTGGCATCACTATGCATGAGCAGTAATGAGTTGCAGATTAACAAACTTTCAGTAATAAGAAATATGTGTTCATCAGAAAGAAGCATTCTTCTAATTCATGATGAGCAAAATGTCTGGTCCTAGGGTGCCTGAGGAAGAGGTGTCCTGCCTCACGGATCCGGAGGCAGCGGTGCCCCGGCAAGGGTGCATACATGGGCACTAGAACATCCCACAGAGAAATACAGCTCCCTCCCACGAGGTTAGCACTGGAGCTGTGCTTCCGTAGAGCTGCAGACACTTTAAACATGCCTATTTTAAAGTGGAATACTCTGCTAAAACAGTTTCCATTGATTTCAGGCTGAAAATGAATGATTATGAGTAAAATAAAGTGCCGCAAAAATGCCGCTAAATTTTCGTATTTGTGCTGCTAAATTTCCATATTTGTGCGGCTAAATTTGCTAATCTATGCCGCAATTTCCTTGGGGGTCTGGACATACCGCACCAATGCATCACCTGGAGAAAGTGAGAGTGAATCCAACTGACCTTTCAATGCTTGACTATAGATGCTAGGACTTTCAGTATAGCCTTGAGGACCGCGACAGAATCGGAAACTTTTACCAGCTAGCGAAATTCTGAACAAATACCTGCTGTCTGGATGTATAGGAATGCTAAAGAATGCATTTTTTGTAAATCAATAACAGAGAAAAACTTAGCGGTAGGTGGAATCATTGTTAAAAGTGTAGTGATATCAGGAACCACGGGGAATTGCGGGACCACTAGCTTATTGACCTCGCGCAAATCAATCACAAAACAATATACATCATTGAACTATTAGGAGAATCTAGAGGTGCCCTTTTCAAGACCGGAAGAATAGGACTATTGCATATATTACCTGTAGTCTCTTCGACAACTCCCTTGGATATTAAGTCCTGAACAATATCAAGAAGAGCTCGTTCTCCTGCCTGTGGTATTTTATACTGAGGAATACAGGGCAATATGGCATTGCCCTTAACCTGTATAGAAACTGGTAGTATATGCAACAAACAGTGGCAGCTCGCATAGGGCGTGCTGCGGGGCGGTGGGGCGGGGCAGGGTGGGGGGTAGTAAACTCGGACATACGACGGAACAGAGGAAAGTAATTATTACGTTCCTCCGTTCTGTCGTATGTCCGAGTTTACTACCCCCCCACCCTGCCCCTCCCCCGCCCCACCACCCCGCAGCACGCCCTAGGCGAGCCGCCACTGGCAACAAGCCTACATCGGTGTCACCAATGGCCCATAATGTGGGTGGTACTTGATCGAATTCAGGTCGAGGGGGAGCATCCTTAGATAGACATCATCTGGTACCCACGTCCGGGCCCATGGTAATATAGGCGCCATTAGGCGAATAATATATGGTAGCATGCAACTTCTTTAGTAGGTCCAAGCCCATCAAATTCTCACCACAATTGGAAGTCAAAAGAAATGGGGAATCCACGGTAAAAGGGCCAACAGTAAGGGCAAAGGGGCGTGAGATGGGGCTTACAACCGGTACTCCTGAAAAACCCAACGAAACATTATTATGGCCAGACAGGGGCGCCCCAGGGACCAGGTGTCAGGAAATAGAGCTTTTTGTGGCACCTGTATCAACCAAGAAATCCTTAGGAGATCCTTACAGACCTATCTTGACATAAGGGCCACGCTGGTCTACAGGTATGTGACCTGGTCCCGTACCCTGCCCCTGGCTGTCCTAGCTGAAAGACATCCCTGTCACGTCATCAACGTCATAGTCGTCATTTTAGTATTGCCTATCCCTAGTGTCGTCGAAATAATTGTCAGAACGGTCTACAGGGGCAGTAGTTTGTTGCTGCCTATTGATCCATGGCCCCTATTTCCAGGACCTCTTCCTCTAGTGGACGAAGCATTGCACAAAAGTACAGGGCACTGGCTTCTTCCTTGCAGTAAGCACCCTGATTCTGCCCCAAAGGTGTCATGGGTGGCTGTCTAGCGCGGAAGTGTTGCTGTTGGGGTCCCCGTCCCCTAGGGTTACCTCGATTTGCTTGTTGCAGTAATACCTTTGTCTTGAGATCCTTATGTTTCTTATCAGTCTTGTCTTTCTCTTCACTATCCCTATGCTCGTAATATTGGGCCATATTTAAAATCACAGAGGGGGAAGACGTAGACCAAGTACTCTCAGCTGCTTGAAGTTTAGACATTATTTCGGGAAGGAGATTAGTAACAAACCTATCAACAAATAGACGGACTCCTCCCTCTGTAGACATATCCTTCCCACTGTAATCCAGAAACGTTTCTTCAAACCTAGTGAAAAAATCAGAAACACTTTTGTCTTTCTTCTGTCGACAGGCAGTCAATCTGTCCCAACTAACTTTCTTGGGAGGAATGAGTGTATGCATATATGTTATTATGCGACCGGGCTAGGCGAGTAACGCAGCGCATGGCTTGTCCCCTGGCTTCCTATCTCGGTCCCAACCCTTAATCACATCCCACGTTCCGCCCAACTCGGCAATATGATCTTGGGTACCTGACGCAAAATATCAACTGGAACTAGAAGGCCAAAAAACATTTCAATATCAGCAAGGGTCATCACAGTGGAAGAGGCAGCCTCTGTCAATTCTTTATAGTAAGCAGTAGGATTTTTCCTAGGGTCAGGCAACGTAGCCTTAAGGGCCAGAACTTCACTCCTTTTCCATGGAGTATAAACCCATTGTTCCTGAAAACGGGCAGGCACAGCCAGTCTGGTAACCGCTCCATGTTGGTCCACCACTTCAGGAATTTCCGGGTGATTAACGGGGTGAACCTCTCGCTTTGGGAATTGAGTTATTTTAGTGGGACTCTTATCATGCAGTCTACCTCTATAAGTCAGTAGCGTAGAAACGTTCCTATACAGAGAGGCCGGCTCCAAATTATTTATATAAGCGCCTTCATTAATATCAAATAGTATTTGGGTTGCTTCCATTTCGATGTGTGTGCGCCAGGAGTCAATTAAGTGTTTAAGGGCATGTTGCTGCAGAAAAGGGTCGAAGTCTCGCTTACCTGCCAAATGTCCTCAGACTGTAAATTGGGTTGCGAGCCCACCGTATTGCCTGGTCCGCTATTACTTTCTTCTCCTCATCCCCCACTCCAGATCGCATTTACGGACCTAACCGTTCTCTGAATCCGGTCAAATCTCTATCATCCGGACCGCGCACTGGTGTGTCAGTAATTAGTGACAATGGAGGATGAATGACTGGAACGGGAGTAACAGGTATTGCTGCAGTCAGAGATTGTAATGAAAGAGAAGAAGTAGGGGGTACGTTAACAGGGGCGGTAGGTGTGACAGCTGTAGAAACTGGTGCACCTTGTGCAGGTTGTTGTTTCTGATGAGGAACAACAGGGTATATCCGTTCTGGGACATATGGTGGCGTGGGTCGGGCATCTAATAGGGTTTCCATAAAAGTATCCCCATCCTCCTGAGCCATATAGGACCTATCAATTTGCAACCGAAATCTCCTGTCCGCACATTCTATCCCTGTTTCCTGCTTCTCCTTATCATAAGCGACAGCCTTCTGTGTAAGGGTCTGCATACCTGTGTTTCTAGCATCCTTTTCCATTTTTAATCGCTTCTGTTTGGCCTCCTTCTGCCAAGTACGGAGGGAGTCAAACATGGACTGTCTACTGCGTCTTTTAAACAACTGTTCTTGAAGAAATCCCATCTTTTGTTCATCAAAGGAGCCTGTCAAAGGCCACTGTAACTCTGCATTGTCCCTCGTATATTTGTGCCATAACGTACTAAGCATAATAGGGTCAAGGCCATGTTTTATATACATAACAAAATTAGGACTGCGCCCAGGAGGTGCAGGCTGGGATTCTGCCAACCGTGCATCTGTAGAACAACAACCACAACCCAAACTCAGAATTTTACTAAAACCAGGCATTGCAAAGAAAAGAAAAACAAAGTTGTTATTTTACCTGGCAAAGTATTTGCAAACACTTTTCACCAGAACAGCTCTTAGACTGAAACCAAACCAATTTACAGTGGTACCATATCCACATTAACTGAAACAGACTCACCTGGTATCAGGCGCACAGATAGACCAGTTCTCCACTGCCGACTTTTCGGACCAAACAGTCAGATCACGGGTTCGCCGTTCAGGACTCCAGTCGGGATGACCGCTGGGTAAGGCACCCTCCGGTGGGACAGAGGCAGCAGCTGGGAGAAACGTATCCCTTCATGCAGTGATCCCCGAGCCGTCAGTCTGACCTGATGGTGTTCTCGTCCTCCTCTCCTTTTGTGGAAAATGGATGGGTCATGCCACGATGGAGTCCCTGTTCGGGCACCAAATGAAGGAAGTGACCCGCTTAGGGCCACCCGGGTCACCAGAGACCACCTCTCAGCCTTCCATACCGAATGAAGAGTCAGAGAAACAGTGGAGAATATACACCAATAATCGCTTATTAGTATATGCTCAGAGCGCGGCTCCGTCTGCACAGTCTCGTAAGAGTACTACAGAGGGAACTGAGGAACAGTAAACATGAAGATACATTATGTACATTGCATGGTTAGCTAAGAACACGCCCACAGTGGAATTTTCCAAACAGATGCGACCGGACAGGGAAAGACAAAAAAAAGGTTTCTACTCTCATATCTTACACAGTTCAGGACACTCTCAAGGCCGTTCCATCCCATGCTGCGATCAAACTACCAGACAGGTGGGAGAGGTTCTTTATCTAGGGAAAACTATGCACTGGCACAAGCAGTTCTTCTTTACAGAAACGAAACTTAGCAAAGGGTATTTCTCGGAACAGGGAAGGATTAGTTTGGAACCTCACACAAAATGGAGTCTGAAAAAGAAAATGGCGCAGCGAATACTAACTTATACATGGTATTACGAGAGCATCAATGAGCATAATCTAACACGTTCCTACAGTGAAACAGTAAAGCACACTGACTTTCCCTTACATGTGTCTCCCCACATTATAAAGCCTATTCCATGCCACCACCCAACTCTGCATAATTCCTGCCACACCTTTCTATCTGTACCTGCTCCTGGGCTGCGCACGAAAGGAATCTCCCCCGCGCAGCCCTTACACGGGCGCACACGCGTGTGCACACGTGTCTACATGTAACCAGTCCGGTGCCCCTTACCCTGGCTGCAGCGCAGCGGCCTTCTCTCACAAGGCGGACACCTGCGAAATTCATATGCAGTCTATTTCATCATGAGTTCACTGGGGGTGAGTCCCAGCATATGAGGCTCTCTCACAGTAAAAGCTCGAAAATTAGTGGTTCAAAAAGCGAAATATCCGGGCGGCTCAGATGGTCAGAACTACCTTCTAACAATGCCCCATTCATAGAAGCCCAATTTTAGCCATGACCACATTCACTGAAAGTCAGTCATTGTGAATGTCTTATTCACTGAACCATAATATCTGGGTGTGCCCCATATATTGAATCCCAGTCTTTAGAAATACATCACTGATTCCTTGAATGTAAACACCGGTGAGTGTTCCACTTGCTGAATCTCAAGCACATAGCATACCTCACTAAGTGAATTCCATCATGGAGTCCCTGCACAGTGATTACCAATTTAAGTGGCTATCCCGCTCTCTAAATCCCAGATTTAGGAATTATCTCACTATTCACTCTCCGAATCCCCAAGTTACCCATTGACTGATTCAATCACTGAATCCGTTCCATAAGTAGAACCCATCACACTAATTGAATCTCAACCTAAAAAAAAAAAAAAATTACTGAATCCAACCCTTGGGACATTCCTCCCTTACTCTCTAAAGTCCAGCTGTATGGAAAGCTTCACTAATCCCAGCTTTAGTGAGTGTCTCACTCACCATATCACAATCTTGGGATGCCTCACTCATCCACTGAAGCACAACTAGAGGGAGAGTCTCACTCATGTAGATGGGGAAAGTCCACATAAGTAAGTGTTCTACTTCCCACTCACTGAACCCCATCCATAAGTAGCGCCTACGCCACTCACTGAATTCCAGCCTTATTAATAACGACACTCAATCGTTGAATCCCTCTCATGGGAGGTACCATACTCACTCACTGAATTCAAACTTAGAAAGTTACACTCACAAACTTAAAAAGTTTCACTCAGAATATCCAACCTCAGGGACTCTCTCACTCACTTGATCACAAACTTAGGAGATGCCTCACACACTCACCGAAGCGCAACTACAGGGATTGTCATATATATATCCCCCCCGACCTGTTTCTCGCTCTCTAGGAATCCTTTGCGTTTATGTTTTACTGCTCATTTTTATACCATTTCAAGTTAACACGTTTAGTAATATTCTCCCCTCCTTATCAGTAAAAATCTGTCTCCTCCTTTCCGCCCAACAACGAGCGGAAGCAGGTGTTCACCTTCCTTGAGGGGTCACGGCGTGGTGGGACGGGTCACAGAGGAGGAGGAGGGGGAGAAAGAGCTTAGAGGTCGGGGTCAAAGTTTAACCCAAAGGTTGGGAAGGGGTGGGTGTTAAAGGAAGGAGCAGAATGCCGCACCACATAAGAGGGGAAGCAAAAAAGAGGGTTTGGGGTTGAAGAAAGGCTAGAGTGAGGGCAGGGAAGCAAGTGAGAAAATGAATAAACACACATATATATATATATATATATATATATATATATATATATATATATATATATATATATATATATATATATATATATATATATATATATATATATATATATATATATATATATATATATATATATATATATATATATATATATATATGTTTCAGGCAACTTTCTCCTTCCGTCTTCCCTCGCCCTACGCAGAGGATCGCGCAAGCCGGCGGAGAATACCGGACATCGTATTTTTCAATTGTCCAAATAATGCGATCACTCAGAGGTAATATGCAGTGCTATCAGCAGATAGTTTATTCCAGATAGGTTACGCGTTTGACTATCTGGAATAAACTATCTGCTGATAGCACTGCATATTACCTCTGAGTGATCGCATTATTTGGACAATTGAAAAATATATATATATATATATATATATACACAATTCAATTTATACTTTATTCTGTTTTCCATGTTAAACCCATAAAAGTTCACATGTAAACAATACCATAAAATAACTATGGAAAGATAGTTTTACAATTGACATTTCCATTCAAGACAGCTTCCCCACTCAACAATATTACATAATCGACCCTCCTCAGAAGTTTGATGTGATACGTTTTTGTAATTCCAGCTATAAGATTTGCAAGCATGAAATTTCATAATATTTGCATGGCAAAATAAAGTGCACTGTGCATGGTTTTGGAACAGCAGCATTTCACTCGAAACGGCTTCTGTTTAGGTATTGTAATGACCTTCCACAGAAATGTAGACACAGCAAAACGAACTTTGTGGGAGTGCAAATGTTGCAAAAAGAGCAACGCTGATCTACACTGTCTAAAATAAAATGTTCGTAATAGCGGCTTTGAAAGTTGTAACCTTGGAATTTCACAATATTTATAAAACAAAGTAAGGTGCAGCGTGCATTGTTCTGAAATACCATCACAGGGACAGTTAATCAACTAGCCGACTGATCAGTTACTGGATGAAAATAACTAAAACGGTAAATAATATTATATCTAAACAAAGTTAGCACAAATCTGTGCTGGGGTTGTGTACCTGTTCCAATTAAAATTGGAAGTCGTTATTTGTACACAGCAGATTATAATATTCAACACTTGGCTTTGCACGTTCCTTGATAAATCTTTCCTCTTCTAATTTGTTCAATGCTAATTGTTTAATCTCAGCCTTAGAGACTCCAAGTAGGGAAGAAGGATCACTAAAAAGAGTTGGCCTGCCCAAGCTGTCAAAAATGGAATTAAACCATGGTTTCCTCAGGACATAATCCTGGGACTAACAATCTATAATTATTAACCTGTTTAAAAGCACTTCGGGTTGTGTCCAAATTATGTGCCATAGTAATGTTCATTTGGTTTTCCCGCGGGTGAGGTCCGATTCATTCCTTCCCCGGCATCCATAACAAGAACCCGCTACGGATCTCAGAGGTATCAGCTACTCTGCTGAACCTCGACTGGGGTTAACTATTGGCTCTGCCCCTATATTGGATGTATTACCTTACCTGAATTACAGAGGTGGACTTATAAGGTCCCCCCCAAACTAAAGGACCATTCTAACCTCCGGTTCATTTGATCCATTACAACATTTACTGTTGGAACATAGCGCCAATTAGAACATTGGAATGTTGGGAGCTCCATTGAAAACAATGGAGTAGCTCCGGGCTTATAATGGCTGGTATAAGCCCGGAGCTCCAACATTCCAATGTTTCTTTGTTCACAGCTGTGGCTGTGAACAAAGGCTTCAGGGAGTCTGAGGGGATTTCAATCCCCTTGCGCTCCCTGAAGCCTTTGTTTTATTTGTTAGAACATTCTGCCCTCTAGTGGCAGAATGTTCTAATAGCCTTATAGCCCTTCGTAGCTGGGCTGTACCGGCTATTAAAGTCCTGCTCCCTAGTTAAAGGCCCTCGCCTTCGGCTCGGGCCTTTAACGCTGGACCGGGCCTTTAATAGCCGGTATAGCCCGCTACGGCGGGCTATAAGGCTATAGTATAATTCTGATATACACCTTGACCAGGCTGTTATTTCCCTAGTCCTGATAAAGACCCATGGTGATGTTTGGTATGAACACACAAATTAAACGGGTCGAAAAGTTGACGATATCAATAGGTGTTCCGTATTATTGTCTTGCCTACTTCAAATCCAAGAAATGAGGATATATGCCTGAACATACATATGTGTATCTCACGGACACCCAACTGACGGCCTGATTACGATGACGGTGGGACCGCCACCATCAGCCCGTCAGCGGGGGTCCCACCACCATCGCAATGAGGATTCCTGCCCGCCACATTAGGATGGCAGGCGGATGGACCGCCACGGATCCGAAGGGCTCGAGGAGCCCGTCAGACCATCAAAGGGAGTTGTATTCCCTAAAATGGTGGCGGTGCCAGGCACCGCTGCAGGGATTACAGAGTCCGTCGCTCAACCCGCCATGAAAAGGCAGGCGGAAAGGGACTTTGGGGCCCATAGCGGGGCCCCTTTCCCACCTGGCCCTCAGCTGTGGGTCATATCCCTGCACCATGTGGCAGGCACCACATGGTGCCTGCCACGTAGTGCAGGGATATGTGTAGTTATGTTATGTTATTTTATTTTATAATGCGCACAGATACTCTGAGGAGTGTCCCGGAGCGAGCCGTGAGGGGTAGGATGAGTTGAGCTACACAAAGAGGGATGTTTTCAGATTTTTCTTGAAAGCAGTGGGGTCTTGAGTGTTCCGTAAAGCAAAAGGCAATGCATTCCAGGGCAGCTTTCAGGGCAAGGGAGCAGCCACCCAACCTTTGTCGTTTGAAGCGGGGAACCTGGGCTAGGAGTTGAGACGAGGAGCGCAGTTGTCTCGTAGGAGCATAAAAAGAGAACCGCTTTTTTAGGTATGTAGGGCCTAAGCCATAAAGGGCGCGATGAGCAATGACTAGGGATTTAAATTTGACTCGTTCTGCCACGGGAAGCCAGTGAAGTGAGCGCAGATGTTGTCTCACGCTGCTTCTAGTAGGGATGTTGAGAAGAAGCCTGGCTGCAGCATTTTGGACCACCTGTAACTTATTAAGCAGATAGCCAGGGATGCCAACATACAGAGCGTTAGCATAATCTAACCGGGATAAGATAAGGGCACGGGTGACCGTTTCTTTAGCAGCCCTTGGAAGAAGAGGAAGAAATTTCTTACGGGTTTTAAGTAGCCCAAAGCAACTACCGGTAAGCTTCTTGACCTGACTGGAAAACAAAAGGTTCTCCTCAAACCAAACACCCAGATTCTTCGCGGGTTTCACTGTTGAGGATGGCATGGCGAACTCAGATGGCCAGAGCGTTTCTCTGAAGTAGGGGGGAATTTTCCGTAGAGGAGTATTTCAGACTTCTCTTCGTTACACTTAAGTTGAGCAGCGGCTAGCCAATTAAATACCGAGGTCAAACAATTTTTTGCGGAGGAGATGGAGTCCTCGTTTTTGCCCCATGTAAATAGGAGCTGGGTGTCATCAGCGTAAGCAATAATTTTTGCCCCCAAGTCCTCAGCTAATTGGACCAATGGGGTAATGTAGATGTTAAAAAGAAGGGGGCTAAGAGAAGACCCCTGTGGGACACCTGTGGCCACTATCTGAGGGGATGAAGAGGACGGCGGGACCAGGCCTGTTGCATCCGCCCCTCCAGAAAGGACTTAAGCCAACCCCAAGCGGTGCCAGAGACACCAATCCCGGCAAGTCGGGTGAGCAACAGTGAGTGTGGAACCGTGTCGAACGCCGCCGACAGGTCAAGCAGAATCAGTGCTGCCCTCCCGCCAGTGTCCAGACACTCCCGGATGGCCTCTGAGATTTCCACCAGGGCTGACTCAGTGCTATAAGAAGCCCTAAACCCTGACTGTGCCGGATGTAGGAGGCCCGAGCTTTCGATGAACTCTGTGAGTTGTTTAGTCACCACCTTTTGGCACACCTTTGCCACGCTGGGCAAAAGGGAGATGGGACGGTAATTCCCTGGGCTAAGAGGATCTAGAGATGGCTTTTTTAGTAAGGGAAGAGTCTTGGCCTGCTTCCAGACTTCTGGGACGCGGGCCTCCTGAAGGGACATATTAATGATGCTATTGATTTCAAAGTTGATAGTCTCAGCAGCATCTGTCAGCAGTCTGGCTACGCAGGGGTCCGATGGAGAGCCTGTAGTGTAGTGTAGTGTCCCCTTTTTGTACTGTGGCGTGTGCTGCAGCCAGCAGCACCCACCGCAATACAAAATATATCCTAATGCCTATGGGCGGTCCCATTTACAAAAGGATGGCAGTCGGACGAAAGTCTGATCACCATCCTAATCAGCCGCTGAGTTATTTGTGTATGTATTTTATGTGCAATTGTTAAATATCCTGTGTATTTATTTTATTTTATTTTTTTCATATTTCATACACCCGGTCGAATACTTACTTTTGTTATTGCATGTTATATGAAAGTCTTGTGTGTTTTTCTTGATATGTAATTATTTGTGTTGCTCCAAGATATATGATTGATAATATATCGTGCCAAATTTCCCTTTTGTGTCAGTTGTGTATCCATTTCGTAATCAGATGTGTCGCACCATTTAATTGATAATCCCTAGTCTATCAGGAGATAAATAAGGTTTGTTAAAAAGAAATATTGTACTTCCCTACAGAACCACAGCATACCACAGTAATATTGGGCGTATCCTAATAACACCTTCTAAAAAGGGGAGTCCCAGCTCTTTGTGACAGAAAAAAGTAGATACACTATGCGAGACTGCAAGATACACACACATATATAGTCATTTTGTTGACCTTGCTCGCATGGAGGTGCTTAATTGATCAACTGAAGGGTTTGTCTTGTCCTGATCACATCTCCCTCAGAGAGGCGGTGCTATTTCAGTTCTAAGGGGGAAAAGTCTTCTGTCTCCTCCCATGGTAGATATGGTGCTGAGAACCATTAATGATGCCTCCCCCCCACCCCGCACCCACTTGGGCATACAAAGTCAGTATTCGTCTCCATAAATACATCGAAACACGAAGCAGAGCCTCAAAAGTGTTTCTGTCTATTTCATACAGCCAGTTATGTTTTTTTCCTGCTGCACATTGTGACTCGCCCCGTTTTGGAAAATATATATATATATATATCCACCATACTGCTGTACTTCGAGGTTCCCAATCCCACGGTGTCGGTGCCAGCTGTACGGCGACAGCAGCCGTATTAAAATATAAAAGAAGTCCTTGGCAACCCCAATTGGAGACGAAAGGAGCGGCACACCAGGAGACTGCACAATTAATTTATTGCGCACCAAACATGACGACGCGTTTCGGCGTGTAGCCTTTTTCGAGTGATTTTACATACAGCAAATTCCTTTAGAAATAGGAGTCAAAGTTCATAAACATGGAAGACATACATTGTGGCGTCACTGTGAAGTTTAAATCAATAACAATGATAAATTTTAGCTGTAAATTGTGCAGTGAAACAAAGCATCTAATTCATTATGTATAATGTCAATCAATTCTAAAATCATGATTTCTCATTATCGATTAACGTAAGAGCCAGTGTCTGACAATAAAGTTATTTCACAATTGAAAAAAACTTAACAGTAAAAACTCGCAGTAAGGATAATTCCATTGCATTCAAAGTTAATAGCTTATCTGTTATTACGGCTTTATTTTCACATTGATACCATCGTACCCATACTGGGAATAATGACTCACTCTTGATCTGGTTTGTGTCATTTACCAGTAATCAATAAAGTTAATTCCAAATGGAAAACCTATCATGAAATTGGGAAAATAGCCCACTGCATAACAAATGTATTACAATATCTTATTTTAATCTGCTTCTAGCTTATTTAGTCCGCCTGTTGTAATAGACACTATGGATCCTCTCCGTAATAATGGTAGAATTCATGTGACCGCCCCAAAGTAAGTTGAGCGGAGAAAGCCCATAACGGCAGAAGTGGCAGAAAGTTACAGAGGTTGGATACAGTGGGAAACGAAGCCCCCAGAATGATTACAACCTTTAGCAGGGGGGCGTGGAATCTGAGGAGAATAATGAAGGCTCATTGGAGCCTATTGGTAGCTGACCCAGTGATAGGAAAACATGTAGGTTAAACACCCAAATTGACCTACAGGTGACCTAAATCCTTAAAGGATCGTCTAGTATCAAGTTACCCTCCAGCGGTGGCTGGAACTGAATGGTTACCGCCTCCTAGTGGCTTTGTAACATGCGGTGCCTGTAAGGCGTGCAAAAATGGCAAGAACTGCAAGACATATAGAACAGCAGTGGGTACCACTAGGAACATCTCTAAACTGATTAATTGCAACAGTGACTTTGCTGTCTATGTGCTGGAGTGCCCTTGTGGCCTCCAGTACATAGGCAGCACTAAACTTCCACTTAAACAACGAATTTTTCAACATCTCCGTGCTGTGACTAACCGTGATTTTAACTATCCGGTAGCCCGGCATTTCTCGGACAAACATAAGAGTAACAGCAGTTCCCTTAAATTCTTCGGAATAGACAGAATACTCCCCCATATTAGAGGAGGAGATAGGGAGAAGAACCTCCGAGTCCTGGAATCAAGGTATATAATTGATTTAAACACGAAAACTCCCAATGGGTTGAATAGTAGCGAAGAATTGGCTACACATATTGGCTGCCAATAAGAATCCTCTCTCTCTTTTTCAGCTTTCAGTTTTTAGTTTTTTAACACCATATCACTGGTTTTAATGCTAGATTATAGGGGTAGGCTAACCGGTTACACTCTACTTCTGATCAAAGCTATTGTGCAGTCGAGGTAGGTTAACCGTTCACACTCTATTTTTGATCAAAGCTATTGTGCAGTTGAGGTACATATTCATGTTCCTTAGAGAGTTATTGTCAAAATTGAGACATTGGTAACCTCTCCTAGATCTAGCAATTAGTCACATAGTCTTTCCCATTCACTTTTCTTTTTCTTTTGCACCAGTTTACAGCTGTTCCTTTATTGAGTCTGTAGCGGGGTACTTATAATAAGGTACATAACCTAATGTCAGGCTAAAGATGGCAGTAGTGGAAGGTACATAACTTATATGTTAGGCTAATAATGATAGCAAGTAGAAAGGGTACATTACCCGAAATGTTTTTCTGTAACTTTCTGCCACTTCTGCCGTTATGGGCTTTCTCCGCTCAACTAACTTTGGGGCGGTCACGTGAATTCTACCATTATTACGGAGAGGATCCATAGTGTCTATTACAACAGGCGGACTAAATAAGCTAGAAGCAGATTAAAATAAGATATTGTAATACATTTGTTATGCGGTGGGCTATTTTCCCAATTTCATGATAGGTTTTCCATTTGGAATTAACTTTATTGATTACCGGTAAATGACACAAACCAGATCAAGAGTGAGTCATTATTCCCAGTATGGGTACGATGGTACCAATGTGAAAATAAAGCCGTAATAACAGATAAGCTATTAACTTTGAATGCAATGGAATTATCCTTACTGCGAGTTTTTACTGTTAAGTTTTTTTCAATTGTGAAATAACTTTATTGTCAGACACTGGATCTTACGTTAATCGATAATGAGAAATCATGATTTTAGAATTGATTGACATTATACATAATGAATTAGATGCTTTGTTTCACTGCACAATTTACAGCTAAAATTTATCATTGTTATTGATTTAAACTTCACAGTGACGCCACGACGTATGTCTTCCATGTTTATGAACTTTGACTCCTATTTCTAAAGGAATTTGCTGTATGTAAAATCACTCGAAAAAGGCTTCACGCCGAAACGTGTCGTCTTGTTTGGTGCGCAATAAATTAATTGTGCAGTCTCCTGGTGTGCCGCTCCTTTCGTCTCCAATTGGGGTTGCCAAGGACTTTTTTTACATTTGAATACGGCTGCTGTCGCCGTACAGCTGGCACCGACATCGTGGGTTTGGGAACCTCGAAGTACAGCAGTATTGTGGATTTCGTAAATTGAAGTGGTTCCCTCCGTTCCGGGTTTGAATCAACTGCGAGGGAACTGATTGTGCGGTAAGCGGACGCATTGTGGGGCGGGGGCTCTGGAGGTGGTCGGGTTCAACATCGGAGGATGGCGATCCGGTACCGCACTCATCCCCCGTTCCTGTAATTGCTACCCGCGAGACCCATACCCGCAAACAGAGTCAGCCACAAGGAACAGGTGTAACCGTCGCGGTCTTGGATGGGACCGCGTGTGTCGGGAGACGTGTTTTACCAGTAATGTCCGAATGGGAAAATGAGAGAAAGGCTGCAGCCCTATCGTTATTCAATGAAGATCTGGATGTAAGCACTAATGTGCCCACTGGAGCCATGGATGTAACAGGAACGGAACCTTCAATTAAACAAAAGTTATTTTTACTAGAGAAACTGCCCAAATGGGAAATCAATAAGTGGTGGGAAGTCACCTCACTGACCAACTATGTGGAGGTAGGTCGGGTGCCAAGAGGCCTAAGGATATCCATTGTACCAACATTTGAGAATCCCAACCCTGAATTACTAACAGAATGGGCGGCATATATGGCCAAGACCTGCAAGGGAATGCTTGAGATACTTATCAAGTACGCGCAAATTGATTTAGATACAACAAGATGAGAATTAACAGCACTAAAATCGGAACTGGAGAAAATAAAATCAGAAAAAGCTGTGATCGAATTTCTAAAAGCATTGCCCAATAAGCTAAAAGAATATGAGGAAGCGATCAAACTGAAAAAACAGCAAACGTTTTTTAGGAGATAAAAGGGATTATGCGGAAGGACGCATTTTGACCTATGCAAAACGCTTTGATTGGGCACAAAGAAATTTCAGGTCCTCTCTCAACCAGAGACAACAAGAAGTGGTATCAACAGGATCAAGCTCGGATCTTAGCTCAGACTCAGAGGGATGTAATACGGCGGTCCCTTTAGGTGTGCGCCCCCTCACATTCCTTCACAAATTTTAAATCCTCAAACAGAAGAAGGAACAGGGACAATCGGACAAACCTCCAACAAGAGGCAGGGGAGGCAGAGGTCCAAAAAGAGGAAAATCGAAAGAAACAAAAAAAGTCTCAGAGTAAGCAAGAGAAGGGGAGGAAGATCGCAATATAAAGTACATCAAATGGAGGACCCCATGGATAATAAATCTATTATTAATCTATCGGCCCGACCACTCTCAACAGATGAACTATCGGTCCTTCGTTTGGGTCTCTCGTTCTGCCCCACAAATGATTTAAACTATACCGACACAAGAATTGATCTGTTTCTCTTCATTCGTAAATTGAAATTGATGAAACTTCACAAAATGACAATTGGCTCGAGAACATCGCCGAGGGTATGTGACACAACTTCAATCTCCTCCGATCTTCAGGTGGGGGACATTGGAGCAATCTGTGACCTATATGATTTACAAATGGATAATGATCAAAGTCAACAAAGGGATGTTACTGTCATCCTGGAACAATTAGGCCAGTCTGGTAACTCAGTAAATCACAGTGGTTTAAAGCCCAAATCGAGATACAATCCAAATGTCCCGCATGATAACATTGAAGCTTTTAGTTCAGCTCTAATACAGGAACTTACTAAAATGCGACATGCGAACAGCAGCAAAAAACATGACAATCTATCTAGGAATCAACGCAAAGCAATGAAAGATCTTGAACAGGGCTCTACCATCATCATAAAGCCCTCCGATAAGGGGGGCAATATTGTAATCATGGACATAGAAATGTATAGAGCGGAGGCATTACGACAGCTGGCTGATCGGACTTGCTATGAGGAAATTAGCTGGGAGAGATACAAACTAACCATAAAAAGATATCATGACAATCTGAGGAATTGGCACCAAAGGGGACTATTGGATGATGAGGAACATAGGTTCCTAAGAACGGACAATCCACGTATTCCGTGCCTTTATTTTCTCCCCAAAATTCACAAAAATGCCACTAATCCACCAGGGCGTCCAATAGTATCCTCCAATGGGGGATTATTGGGGAACACCTCGATTTTTCTGGATTTATTTCTTTCCAAATATGTTTTGAATTTAAGATCTTATTGTAAAGACAGCTCAGATTTTCTAAGAAGAATACATGATGTACAATGGGAGGAGAATTACTCTATGATAGCTCTAGATGTGTGCTCCCTGTACACCTGTATAGAACAGAGGAAAGGAGTGGAGGCATGCATGCATTTCCTTAAAAGTAGACACATCTCGTTGTGGGAACACAATAAAATGTTAGAGGAGATGATGCTATACTGCTTGGAAGAAAATATTTTTCTTTTTGAGAAAACAGTGTACTGTCAACAATCCGGCACAGCGATGGGCACTTGTTTTGCCCCCAGCCTACCGAACTTGTTCCTAGGCTGGTGGGAGGAACAAATTGTATGGACAGAAGCCAATGAACGATATACTGACCATATACCTATATGGATCAGATATATCGATGATCTGTTTTTAATCTGGGAGGGGCCCGAACTGTTGGCCTTAGAATTCATTCAAAAACTAGGTGTGAACAATTTGAATCTCAAGTTCACCCATATGATCAGTCAAAATTATTGTGAATTCTTAGATTTTTGTGTGCAAATTGTGGGTGGCAAGATAACAACAAGTTTGTTTAGAAAGGAGACGGCGGGCAACACCGTATTACATGCGGCTAGCCACCACCCTATCCCACTAGTACACAGCATTCCATATGGTGAATTGCTGCGTGCCCGCCGCAATTGTAGCACTAATGATGGATTCCTCACAGAACAGAAAAGAATGGAAAACAGATTTAAGGATAGAGGATATAGCGAAAAAGTCCTACAGAAAGCAAAAGAAAAAGTCAAAAATAAATCACAGAAGGATTTATTGTTCAATCCATCCTCTAGAGTAAATCCGAGGTTGGATACAGTGGGAAATGAAGCCCCCAGAATGATTACAACCTTTAGCAGGGGGGCGTGGAATCTGAGGAGAATAATGAAGGCTCATTGGAGCCTATTGGTAGCTGACCCAGTGATAGGAAAACACGTAGGTAAAACACCCAAATTGACCTACAGGCGACCTAAATCCTTAAAGGATCGTCTAGTATCAAGTTACCCTCCAGCGGTGGCTGGAACTGAATGGTTACCGCCTCCTAGTGGCTTTGTAACATGCGGTGCCTGTAAGGTGTGCAAAAATGGCAAGAACTGCAAGACAAATAGTACAGCAGTGGGTACCACTAGGAACATCTCTAAACTGATTAATTGCAACAGTGACTTTGCTGTCTATGTGCTGGAGTGCCCTTGTGGCCTCCAGTACATAGGCAGCACTAAACTTTCACTTAAACAATGAATTTTTCAACATCTCCGTGCTGTGACTAACCGTGATTTTAACTATCCGGTAGCCCGGCATTTCTCAGACAAACATAAAGAGTAACAGCAGTTCCCTTAAATTCTTCGGAATAGACAGAATACTCCCCCATATTAGAGGAGGAGATAGGGAGAAGAACCTCTGAGTCCTGGAATCAAGGTATATAATTGATTTAAACACGAAAACTCCCAATGGGTTGAATAGTAGGGAAGAATTGGCTACACATATTGGCTGCCAATAAGAATCCTCTCTCTCTTTTTCAGCTTTCAGTTTTTAGTTTTTTAACACCATATCACTGGTTTTAATGCTAGATTATAGGGGTAGGCTAACCGGTTACACTCTACTTCTGATCAAAGCTATTGTGCAGTTGAGGTACATATTCATGTTCCTTAGAGAGTTATTGTCAAAATTGAGACATTGGTAACCTCTCCTAGTTCTAGCAATTAGTCACATAGTCTTTCCCATTCACTTTTCTTTTTCTTTTGCACCAGTTTACAGCTGTTCCTTTATTGAGTCTGTAGCAGGGTACTTATAATAAGGTACATAACCTAATGTCAGGCTAAAGATGGCAGTAGTGGAAGGTACATAATTTATATGTTAGGCTAATAATGATAGCAAGTAGAAAGGGTACATTACCCGAAATGTTTTTCTGTAACTTTCTGCCACTTCTGCCGTTATGGGCTTTCTCCGCTCAACTAACTTTGGGGCGGTCACGTGAATTCTACCATTATTACGGAGAGGATACATAGTGTCTATTACAACAGGCAGACTAAATAAGCTAGAAGCAGATTAAAATAAGATATTGTAATACATTTGTTATGCGGTGGCCTATTTTCCCAATTTCATGATAGATTTTCCATTTGGAATTAACTTTATTGATTACCGGTAAATGACACAAACCAGATCAAGAGTGAGTCATTATTCCCAGTATGGGTACGATGGTATCAATGTGAAAATAAAGCTGTAATAACAGATAAACTATTAACTTTGAATGCAATAGTATTATCCTTACTGCGAGTTTTTACTGTTAAGTTTTTTTCAATTGTTTAATAACTTTATTGTCAGACACTGGATCTTACGTTAATCGATAATGAGAAATCATGATTTTAGAATTGGTTGACATTATACATAATGAATTAGATTCTTTGTTTCACTGCACAATTTACAGCTAAAATTTATCATTGTTATTGATTTAAAGTTCACAGTGACGCCACGATGTATGTCTTCCATGTTTATGAACTTTGACTCCTATTTCTAAAGGAATTTGCTGTATGTAAAATCACTCGAAAAAGGCTTCACGCCGAAACGCGTCTTGTTGTTTGGTGCGCAATAAATTAATTGTGCAGTCTCCTGGTGTGCCGCTCCTTTCATCTCCAATTGGGGTTGCCAAGGACTTCTTTTACATATATATATATTCCAGAAGAAATGTGACGGAGGGGGCGCCCAGCGTCTCGGGTCGGGCCTGCTAGGGTGCGTCAGACACCAAATATTTCCAAACGAAAACATGCACCAAATCAGTGCCCTACAAACAGGCCCACCAGACGTGCTTCAGTAAGAATTCTTTAATCCAAGGCAAGGTAAATGGCATAACGCGTTTCGACTCCTGAAAAGTCTTAATCATATGCAAACACTGATGGCACACTCTCTTGCACTTTTAAATGTAGCTCACAACAGTGAAGGACCAGGATGTTCCTACATTATTCACAATGTTTAAAGTGACAGTGAATCCGTTATTGCAAAGTTCTTACAGAGTATATTGCCTGAAGATAGAGAATGTTTTCACTACTTGTGCAGGTCAATCCTTCAAAAAGTGTGTTATTTCGCATTCACAAAATCCCAGCGCTGTTTTCATTTTACAGGCTTAGCACAAATGTAAGGACCACACTGCCCATAATGCTTTGCTTTTGTATTTCCCTATACTAATCCACCACTAATCCTTTGAGTTCCGGAGTAGTGTGCCACTCGCCAAAAAGTGCTTCAACAGGGGTAGTAAGCGCTATTTAACTGCAATTACAATTACAGCCCAATTTGCATATTTTGCACTTGGAGAATTAACAAATTATTAGGATTTTCAACTCATCCGCAAGTCAACGAGCAAATGTAAAAATTAATAAACAAACGCCTATTGCTAACAGAGGTCGTGTTTCACGTAATTTGAAACTTTATGATTCCCTTAACTTGAAACATTTTGCAGTTGAGTGCGGGTCGAAAAGTGAAATGGTAAAGGAGGGAGAAGAGAAAGTAGAGGCAAGAGGAGAAATGGTGGGGATGAACAGAGGGGAGGGAGGGAATAGTTGGAAAGAGAGGAGGGCAGGGTATGAAGCAGAGGAGATGAAGAGAATAAGAGACCAAACGCCAGAGTACATAGGTTGGAAGATTCAGGCATGGACAGAAAAGTGGGTGCGTTGAGCACAGAAAATGAAAAAGAAACAAGGAGTGATGAGAGGGAGGCAAACAAAAATAAATACATAAATAAAAAAAATAAAAAATCATCTTTGGTCTACATGTACTTGCTTCCATTGTGCATCTATGCACCTCCATGTACTTGGATCTGTGTGTCTGTTACTTTTCTCCTGAAAAAGCATATCCAATGCACTACCCTATTTCTCATCCTGTACCTCTATCAATATCTTTAATCTACATATACTTACCTCCTTTATGCATCTATATACTTTCAATGTACTTATGGATCTATATATTTATCACTTTCTTCTAATTTAGCATTTCAAATGCACTACCCTATTTCTCAGCCTATACTTCTCTAAATATATCTTCTAGCCCAACTTTCTGACTCATCTCAAACTTCTTTCTACTACTCTTTCCAATGCACTACCCTATCTCTCACCCTATACATCTATCAATATATCCTCTACATCCACTCTCTCATTTATCCCAAACCCCATACCACTACTATGATCCCCAAAATAACCCTTTCTAGACTCTCTCCTACTCTACCCCTCCTTGCATCATCTGACACCTCTTTTACTATACCGATCCCCCAAAACAAACCTTTCTAAACTCTTCCCTCTGACTCTTCCCCTCCAAAAACCCTTTTACTCATCCAAAAGCCTCCTCCTACTGCTATGACCTAAAAAAAATAAAAATCCCTCCACTATCCTTTTCAATCAAAATAACAGACTAACATGTTCACTTCTCAAATTCCATATTCCACTATACTAATTCACCACTAATCCTTTATGGGTTCCAGAGTAGCGTGCTACTCGCCAATAAAGCGTTTCAACACCCCATCAGGGTTACAAGCGCTATATAAATGCAAACCTTTTTCCCTTTTCTACCCCTCCCCAACCCTTCTCAATCCAAATAACTGACTAACATATCCACCACTCAAATTAATTTCATGTTTCACCATACTAATTCAACACTAATGCTTATGGGTTCCAGAGTAGCGTGCTACTCGCCAAAAAAGCGCTTCAAAACCCCATCATGGGTAGCAAGCGCTATATAAATACAAACCTCTTTCCCTCTTCTATCCCTCCATCTACCCTTCTCTATCCAAATAACTGAATAACATATCCACCACTCAAATTACTTCATATTTCACTATATTAATTTTCAACACTAATCCTTTATGGGTTCCGGAGTATTTATTTTTATTTATTTATTTGAGTTTTATATAGCGCTGGCTAGACCCAGAGGTATCAGAGCGCTTTACATAGGGTTCCACAAAGTTACAAAATTACATCAGTTACCAGTTACATCAGTTACTAGAAAAACATTTCAAGAGCGTAAAGAAGAGCTAAATGGAGCTTAGAAGGGAGAGGGGGGTAGGGTAAAGGGGTAGGAGGGAAATAGGGTGTAGAGACGAGGGAGAGTCTGCCCAAAGTCCGGCTGGGTAGGTGACGGCCGAGGGGGAAGTCCACAGCCCATCTCCTCTATAGCTATCAGGTAGCTCCACCGGGCATCAGCCAAATAGCTAGGTCTCAACGGAAAAACATTTAAAAAGCATAGGGGACGAAAAAATGGAGCATAGAGGGGGAAAGGGGGTAGGGTAAGGGGTGGGTAGAGAATGCGAAGGCGAGACGAAGGAAGGTCTGCCCAAAGTCCGGCTGGGTAGGTGACGGCCAAGGGGGCCATCTCCTCTATAGCTATCAGGTAGCTCCACCGGGCATCGGCCAAAAAACTAGGTCTAGCGCTTAACATAAGGAAACATTGTGTTACAAATTACAAAAATGATCACATTAATTACAGAGAGGTTACAAATTCAATACAGGAGTTATTAGCGACCATGAAAAACAAGATCCACAGAAAAGAGAGGGGAAAAAAAGAAAAAGGCCAGGGAGAGCAGGGAGTCCACGGGAGGGAGTCAGCAGCGGGGAAAGATACAAGACATAAGTCCGGCTGGGTAGGTGACGGCCATAGTAGCGTGCTACTCGCCAGAAAAGCGCTTCAACACCCATCAGGGGTAACAGGTGCTATATGAATGCAAACCTTTCTTCCCCTTCTATCCCTCCGCTATCCTTCTCACTCCAAATAACTGACTAATATCCACCACTCAAATTACTTTCATATTTCACCATACTAATTCACCACTAATCCTTTATGGGTTTCCGGAGTAGCGTGCTTCAACACCCCATCAGGGGTAACAAGCGCTATATAAATACAAACCTTTTTTCCTCTTCTATCCTTCTGCTATCCTTCCGAATCCAAATAACTGACTAACCTATCCACCACTTAAAACTTTACTTGCATGTTTCACTATACTAATTCAACACTAATCCTCTATGGGTCCCGGAGTAGCGTGCTACTCGCCGAAAAAGCGCTTCGACGCCTCGTATGGGGTAGTAAGCACTATACAAATGCAATTACAATACAATACAATGGAAAGAGGTAATTATCTGTACACGCCTCTGTCTGCATATGCCCAACCGCGTTCACATAACTACTGTAATATGAGCACACTTAAGAATACTACAAATATCCTGCTGTTGTATATAGTGCTTGGACACACAGACCTACAGCTTCGTAGCACCAATAGATACATATATAGTGCCACAAAAAGTAAATTCTTTTAAGATTCTATGAATTGACTGTAGGAAGCTGGCTCTCTATATAGTGTACCAAAACGAGGTACACTGTGCAGAGAGTCAAGGCAACCCTTATTGGTTTACAGACAAACCCAAATGCTCTCTTTTGTTGTAGTGTTGGTGAGCAGCTTAGGCTTACCAGGGGGTAGTGCTAAGCATTTGTAGCACTCACAGAGGCAATAAATGAGGCACACACTCAACAATAAATCTGAGACCAATTTAGAAAAAAATAACACATATTTTTATCTAAATTTCAACACCAAGAACTTCAGTATCAAGTAAGTACTTTTCGAGATATTGATTTTTACAAGTAAGTAAAATGTTCACTTAAATACGTCTTTATGTGGCAATGCTTCCCTCTGGAGAAAAAGACATATACTGCATACAGTTACTTGCAATAGGTTTCTGGCGGCTCTTCTTCAGGACTTAAGGTGGTAGGGGGCCAGGTCCAAAGAACCACCAGCAGTTAGTCTTTACCTGCCCTGGAGCGTCCGTGTGCAGAGGTGCTGGTCGGGTTGGTAGCTTTGCGTGCTACACAAAAGGAAAGAGGGGGACCACCTAGAAACATGCTGCAGTCAGGGACTTGGGGACAAGTCAGGGAGCTCCCAACAGAGGGCTCGGTTCATGAGGGCCCTGGGAGCAGGAAAGCACAGTCGGTTCTCGTTAACCCAGGTTGGGGTGGTCAGTTCCAGCATGGTTAGGTCGGCTGGGCTTGTGCGTTAAGGGCAATCATGGTTGTCGGTCTCGCCGGTTGAGGGGACAAAAAAAAAGGACAGCTGGGCCACTCTTGAAGTGGGTCTCTGCAGTGCTGACGTTCTTAGACAGCTGCTTTGTCTTGGAGTCGCTGGAGTCAGATAGGACTCAAACAGGCTTTGGTTGCTGCAAGGGGTCCTGTACCCCGGGTTTTGGTTCTGTGCGGATCTAGTTGGTCCTGGCATCTTCTCACTTGGTGAGGAGATGGGTCTGACCTCCTGGAGCTCAACTACCTCTTCCTTGGTGGCTGCTGTGTTGGTGAAAATGGGGGGCGGCAGAACGAGAGACCAGACTTTATGGTTTGGTGCCTGCAGGCTGCAGGGGAGCAACTCCTCTACTCCAAGGGAGATTGCTGGCAATTTGCGAAGTGCTGACAGCCCACCAGTGCTCTTGGAAGTTGCACAGCGGCAGGACGAGTCGGTTTGTCGCGACTGTGGGGACAGGTGCAGGCACTCGGGGCTTGGCGCCAAAAAGTTTGCAGCTGGTCCTCAGTTCTCACTTTCTTTGCTCTTCTCTGTCCTCTTCTTCTTGTGTCTGTCGAATCTGAACTACTGGGGTCAGCAGTGCCACATAAATACTCTATTTAGGGTTGTTAAGGGGGGAGTAAGGTAGTTGCCAATGGGCTACTTACCTTTGGGGTGCCTACACCCCCTTTATGACAAGATTCCTGTGAGGAGTTGGCATAACCCTGACCCAGTGTATCTAATTTCATCGGAAACCAAGATGGTGGAATTCTATTTTTTGTATTCACTTCAGGTAACCCACCGTAGGGGTGTAACTAGACTGATAGTGAACACGCCTCCTGACTACCTAATTTTCCCACCTGTCCTGGTGCCAAATGGAACTTGGTCAAGGGGTAGCATTTCCCCTTTCTGGGGGAAGCCGGGGTCACATATCAAAGTCGGCAGAGGCCTTTGAGGCCTCCTGCTTTGATATGCTGATAACCAGCCAACCTGCTTGGAGAAGGTGACAACATCTCCGGCCAGAGCAGACATTGTGTCTGTCCTCAGAGAGTTTGGGCTCTCACCCGCAGGGGGTCAGAAACCTGTCTGTGGTGGCAAGCTGGGCTACACCAGTCAGCCAGTACACTAGAGGTTGGTAGGTTTTCAGGGGGCACCTCTAAGGTGCCTTCTGGGACAGTGGTGGCTGTCTCTGAACGGGGGTGGTGGGGGGGGGGTTTGGGGGGGGTGTCGGGTGAATTTTTTTTAAAATAAACGTACCTGCTTTGCCGCCGGATCCGCAGCACGCCTCTCCTCCCTCTTCTTCCCGGCTTCCTGCCTGTAGCCTGCACCGGAAGCACCCAGGCTTCCGACTCTGCCTGGCTGATGACGGCTGATTAGCCAGAAACCGGTCCCAGGATGCTTGTTTCCGGTCCAGGGAAGACATGGCTTGGCAGTTCGCGCTGGACTGTTCCCATGAGGCACAGGGTCAGACTGATTTGCATATGGCCATGTCTGAACTGGGGTGGCGGAGTGAGCTAAAGAAAGATGATGGATTAAACCCAGATCAGTTGACTGGGGGTGAGTGCTTGCAATGTTCAACACTCCGTCCATCATCCCCTTTGGTTTTGCTTCCGACTCTGCCAGCCAATCATGACGCTGCAGGAGCAGCGTCGTGATTGGTCTGAGCGGCCTGTTTGGCCACTCAGGCAGTGCCTGGGGAGGCTAGGCATGTTCTCCACGGGGCTGTGCAACACAGCCCAAAGGAGAACATGCCAACTATGCATGACTGTTTGGCCGGCCCTAGAGGGACGGTCAAAGCGTCATGCGCATGTAGGGAGGGGGTGCAAACCACTCCTGCTCCCTCTGCGGCGAGCCAGCCTAGCCCCGCCCGGAGTCGCAAAGGAAAATAAAATGATAACTTCTTGTTATTATCATTTTATTTTTATTTTCCACTGCTCAACGAGTAGTGGGGCGACGCTCCTCCGCCTTAGTAGAGGAGCTGCCACTGTTTTGGGTGCATGTTCTGATAAATCCACTACTGGCATCAGTATGGATTTATTAAGACAAGGTGTTTGATACCAAACACCAGAGGTTTCAGTGAAGCCATCATGTAGCAGGGGAATCCGTAATGACCAGTGCCCAGTACATGTACTCAATATGGCTTCCCTGCTTACTAGTACCATCTAGTAATTAGACTTAGACAGCATAGGGGCATATCTGTTCAAGCAGATATGCCCTCACATGTAATATAATGCACCCTGCATTGGGGCTGTAAGGCCTGCTGTAGGGGTGACTTACATATATTTCATGCAGTGTCTGGGACATGGCACGCAGGGTGTGTGCCACGTCATGTTTTCACTTTTGTCTGCCCCATTTTACGCAGCCTGCTATGGCAGTCTGCATGAGTTTGGTGGTGAGCCCCTAGGGTGGGACCCTCGTTAGTACCCATGCCCTAGGTACCAGGGGTAACATTTACTAGGGACTTACAGGAGTGCTAAAGGCCTTGCCAATTGTGGAACAACTGCACAGTTGCCTTGTTTTGGGAAAGAACACTGGCACTGGGGACCTGGTTAGCAGGAACCTAGTGCACCTCAGTCAAAGTTGTATCAAATACCAGACAAAAGGGTCACTTTCCTACATTTACAAATTTACATTTCTGACCCTCATCTAGACCTCAACCAGTCGTACCATTAGATAAATCTAACCTCTTCTCACAAATAACACGCATTTCACTTTGCCATAATGCATTAAAAACATCAGCCAACATTGAGAAGCCTTGTTAGAAAAAGATAGTGCATCATGTGATTCAGTGATGTGTGAATTCCCCCTTACCAGCAGTAACTTAAAGTAAATGTTTCTGATAAGATTTATCATCCTCTTCACCTGGGAGGAATTCTGGCCACCACTTCTTACAAAACTGCTGAAGCTGGCTGATGTGTGAGGGCATTCGTTGATGCACAGCTCTCTTTAGGTCCCAGTAAAGCATCTCGTGGGTCTAAGGTTTGGACAAGCACTGGCCATTCCAAAATCCTAAAGTCTTTCAGTTTTGGCCATTCAGTTCATTTCCTGGTGTGCTTTGGATCATTGACCTGTTGCATGATTCACTTTGTATAAGCTTTAGCTGTTGAGCATTTGTTCACACGTTTTCCTATAGAAAGGGGTGCTATACAGAGGAATCCATGGTGGCTGTAATGATTCTGACTCATCCTGATACTGTGACTGCACATGTCATTACCCTCCACCACCATGCTTGATGGTGATGGTTCTTGTAGTGATAACTGATATTTTTTTTTCGTCAACATGTCGTTGTGCATTACAGCCAAATAACTCTGCTTTGGTCTCATCAGAGGACATTATTCCCAAAGTCGTGTAGTTTGCACTGGTGCTACTTTGCAAACCTACCCCTTGCAACAATGAAGGTTTTTTTGGAAAGAAGGGTTTTTCTCCTGGCTACCCTTCAACAAAAGAAGTACCTTTTCAGTCTTTTCCTGAATGTAGGATCATCAACTCTAACATTTGCACTATTGTAGGAGGCCTGCAGATCCGTAGATGTAACTTTTGGGTTCGTTATGATCTCCAGAGCACACATTACGTGTTTTAAATAATACAAACAGCAATCACAACAATATGAAGAATTGTCTGACAGAATATTGATCAGCGGCGGCCAGTGCAGGTAAGCGCGGTGAGGCCGGGTGGGGGGGGGGGGGGAGGGGGTTTGACAGACGATGACGAGGGAAAATGAATTATTTATTTAATTTTCCCTCGTGGTCGTCTGTTGAATTCCCCCTCCCCCCCCAACCTGGCCCCACCGCTCTTACCTGCACGGGCCGCAGAAGATATTGATGATAAAAATATCGTGTGGACAGACTATTGAGACAAAAATATAAGGGGACCAAAATATCGAGAAGGTAAGTGCAAAAAGGTAAGCATAGATTTAATATTCTTAACTCCACATCTACATACCTTGAGGATATGTATCATTTAGGTACATATATGTGGAGTTAAGCATACTAAAACCTGACCCACCTATAGAAGTTACCTTCACAATAATTTTGTCCTCGATATTATTGACGCAATATTTTGTCCACAGGATATTTTTGTAACGATATTTTGTCCAAACACCATATGAAGTCAACCAGGCACAAGAACACCACAGAAGGCTACACACGTTCATAAAACCCAGTCATGTAACGATACACTAACACAAATGCATACATACACACCGAATACAGTCAAAACACAGACACACATGTACCGTGCACTAGCAAATTGGGGCACATGTTAAGGGATCACATGTTACACTGAGAGCAGACACACTATTATGCATATACACAGATAGCATACAGCCACAGAAGGGCAAGCAGTAACATGTGAAGGCACATAGATGCAAGGACACCCAAGACACTTGCACAAGGATGCAGGAGAGCCAGAACTAGGGGTGCAGCAGGTGCTGAAGCACCCTCAGACCTGGAGGCAGTTCAGAAAGATAAAGGAAAACAACAATGCCTTACAATCATGCAGCATTACAAGTGTGGTCAAATGCAGTGCAATGTCAATGGCAATTAAGTACACGAACAACATTTAACAGACAACTGCACATTTGATTGTCTTGTATAACTAAGTTTACATTACGTGGCTTCAAAGAGATGGCATTTGCTAATACATTTTTGTCATTCTTGTGATCTGGTCCCATGGATGATGAAAGAATGAGGCATATGAATGATACCAAAGTAAAAAATAGGCCATTTTAAAAGTTTACAGTATTAAAAATTAGGCTCTTGTGGGTCTTTTAATAGTGTTGGCAGGGAAAACAGACACAAACACACTGTCTCTCTATCTTTCTAAGTCATGCATACCATGCAAAATGACAAGGCGGACGTTCTTGAGTAGGAAGGCACAGGCCCCGTCTCAGGAAGCTGGGCTGGAGGGCAGGAGGTCCAGGGGAGAGGACGCTAGGGCAGAGAAGCAGGAAGAGGAAGTGCGACTCCCATCTGCACAACATCTGCAAAGCGGGTCAAAGGAGAGCACCATACAGTGAGTCAGCCAGCTTCAGCCCCAGGTCTTCTCGTTTATGAGACGGAGAAGGCTGTAGGTGGGCAGAGATCAGCTGTTTCATGATCACAGTCACACCCCTTTATGAGAGTTTGAATGTTCCGGATGCTGCGCATTTACAATGAGCACGTGCCCCTGGTGGCTGGCATCCTTGGCGGGGGGTGGGGGAAAGGGGGGGGGGGAACACACGCAAAAATAATCTAAAAAATAATAAAACTTACCTGAAGATGAACACAACGTCCTCTGCACCGACGCCTTCTTTCTCCGACTGCAGCCCGGCCAACAGGAAACTCCCTTGGCCAATCCTTGGCTGCTCTCACTAGCATGAAAGCAGCGCTAGGATTGGTGGGAGCGGCCTGACTTGGCGCTCCACAGCGCTGTGGAGGATTTGGCTTGCTCTAACCCAGATGTCTTAATACGGCTGGGTTAGAGCTGTTTAAAGTGGGCATGTGCGGCTGGCCGTCGCAGGACAGCTGGCCAAAAAGACATGCGCACTTTAAATAGTGCACAACCAGCCCACCCTCCTCCCTGCTGCTGTCAGTCAGCAGCGTCCCCAACCCCATCCTGAGGCTCTGT
The DNA here is from genome assembly GCA_963921515.1 of Calotriton arnoldi. Lineage (NCBI taxonomy): Eukaryota > Metazoa > Chordata > Amphibia > Caudata > Salamandridae > Calotriton > Calotriton arnoldi. The sequence continues at coordinate 3,539,466 of CAWUFW010000688.1, read as the reverse complement.
TTGGGACGGGACAAGTAAAAATGGTAATAAATTACCATTTTATTTTTCATCTCTGGTGTTTTGGGGGTGGGGGGTTTAAGTGGGGTGATGCTCCTCCCTTCCAACGGAGGAGCCCCCCCAGGCATGTGCACAGTAGGGCGATTTCCAACAATGTTGCTCAGCGTCAGCTTAGATGCACCTAGCAGACACACACGTCACATGCTTCACCCATACCACATTCTTGCGTGATAGCTCTTCTGGGTGGAGGAAGGCATTCCTACTAAGCCCTTCACCGATAGTGTTCAGGTGATGTCTGTAGCACCCAATCAACATACCTAAGTACGTTACATCTGGTTCACCTACCTCTCTTCCCGAACTCAAAGTTTGTGATTACAGTTTTCTTGGAAGATTTTCGAGATAATGGGAAACTTGGTTGTGGAGTACAAGTGTCACCATTGCTCCCTTAATTTCGTGATGTAACAATATCTTTTCCCCCTAGCAAACTCTCCTCACATTCCACTCGCACCTATCTATCCATGACGTCTGGTTCATTTTGCCCCCAAATACCTGTGCAGGTCAAGTTTGTTCTATATCACCCACACATACCTGTGCATCTCATCTAGTCTATTTCTCCGCATATACCTGTGTAGGTCACATGTGATTCATCTGCCCACCACATCTGTGTTGTTTAAGTTCCATTGATATGTGTATTTGTAAAATGCACTATCACCCGCGAGGGTATCTTGCAATTGAGCAGGTGTGTGTACCTAGTCCTGACTATGGTAGGTTGGTTAATTGAGAAGGCAGGTCTTCAGCTTCTTGTGGAATTCAAGAAAAGAGGAGGTGGGTCTGACGTGGAGTGGGAGGTCGTTCCACGCTTTAGGAATGATGTAAGAGAACACCCGTCCTCTTGATCTGGTTCTGTGTATGCGTGGTATGTTTGAGAGCGGAGTCCTGCGAAGCGGAGGTGTCTGGGTAGTTGGTAGAAGGAGATGCAACTGTGGGGCCTGAGATGGGTAGTGCCTTCAATGTTTCTGAGGAGTTTGAATTAAACATGTTTATGTATCAGGTGCCAGTGTAGTTCCCTGAGGTGAGTTCTGTGTGGGAGATTGAGGAGGACTCTGGCTGCCGAGTTCTGGATGGTTTGGAGTCTTATAATGAGTTGCTTGGTGATCCCTGCATAGAGGCTATTCCCATATTCCAATTTGCTGGTGAATAGTGCATGAGTGACAGTTTTTCTAGTATTGCTTAGAAGCCATTTGAAGATCTTCCTCAGCATCTTCAGGGTGTGGAAGCAGGATGCGGTGACAGCACTGACTTGTGCGGTCATGTGTAGTTTGCTGTGCTGTCGATTATTATTCAGAGGATCCTGGCGTAGGTGCTGGGTGTGAGTCTGAGTTTGGCCTGTCACCATTTGGAGCCCCATGGCAAGGTGTTGTTGTCAAAGATCACTATTTCTGATTTGTCGGTGATGAGCTTGAGACAGTTGCCTTCAACCAGTTAGTGACTTCGGACATGCAGGCAGGGAACTTGTTTCTTGTGTTGGGGGTCTTGTCTGAGAGGGAGAGTATGAGTTGCATGTCATCTGCATAGGAGAGGATGTTGATGTCGTGTGCTCAATGACGCTGGCCAGTGGGATAGGGATGAACCTTGAGGCACTCCACAGATGAGTTTGCGGGCTTGTCACGCTCGGGGGCTATACACCTAAATGCAGGTGAAAACCAGGATTTCACAATTAAAAGCATTGTACACTCTTGATTTTCACAAGGAAAACTGATTTTGCATAGTATATGTATTAACTATAGTTTTCAAGAGAATTACACATATATTACAAGGAAAAAAAAGAAGTAACTTCGCACATCCCAATATAATACAAAAGTGACTTGTGTCTGCAATCTCTCGCATCTGTTATTAGGTGAAAGACATACTTGGGGAGAAGATGGCGGCCGGCTAGCTAGTCCGGTCGGGAGCTCTGAGCCTCCAGGTCTGAAATGATTAATTAAAGGACGTGTGATAGCTATAACGACACCCCCTTCAGCAGAACGGGCAAACAAGAGTAATAACTTGGAATACAACCAAAAATTGCGGGAAACTTACAGCAGGAAGCAGGGTGGACGTGGGCTCCGGAGGAGCCCGGTGGAGACGGCAAGGGCAGCGGTCGGGATCGTGGAGGTCGTGGACCCGGTGGAGCCTGGAAGGAGGGAGGCGGCGACGAGCCGCGGCGCGCTCTGGCCGGGAGGCGTGTGGGCGGAAGCAGTTGCGGCGTGCCGCAGCAGCAGGAGGGCCGGCGCAAGAGTGCCGCTCAGAGGGAGAACTTTGATTCAGGCGGAGACTAGCAGGGACAGGGGGTGTGCCGCGAGAAATGAGATTACATCGGAACCCACGCCTAGGTCGAGAGGGGTAGGAGGAGGTAGAGGACTGCGGCGAGGACGGTGGAGGGTAAGTGAAACTGGGACTTGGTGCAGGCAGGGAGAAAAGGGGGAAGTTCAGGCATTTGAAAACCCGCAATGTATAGAGTCATTAATGAATGAAAGGCGAGGAGAGGAAAACATATCGGTCCCTCCTCACTCAGAAAAAAAAACTGTGACAAGCAAGGGGGAGCCTACAGTGAAAAGCTACTGCCTCAGAAGTAGGGGGGTGAGCAACCAGAACCTCCAAGACCCCCCAAGAGAACGGGCTATTACAGTCCCCAAAAGCACCAAGAAGAGAGGGAAAACACACGCCTCAGGACAAACTCAAGCCCCCTTGTCCAGGCTGAGCAAGATAAAACTAGGAGTCCCAGGTCCCGGCCCAGCTCTAAAAATTACCCCATCTTTGAGATCGTACTTCAAAGTACAGGAAAAGCAGGGAGTCACAGAAACCGTGGAAGCAGAGGCAGGGGCAATAGGAACAATGGATGGCAACAGGTACAGAGTGTTGGAAGTGCCTGAGCCACAGGAAACGGCCACAGAAAGTCAGACCCCAGTCACTGCCGGGCCACAACAAGTGGAGCAACATAGTCAGTTACCGCAAAATAGTACTGAGAAACTAATGGAGGCCATGCTAGTGGAAATGAGGACTAACTTCGCAACATCAGAAAGGAACCAAGTAAAAATACAGGAGTCATGTGAAGCGCTGGACCAGAAGATTAATGCCTTAATGGAGAGAGTGTCACTTGCGGAGGCATCAGTAGACATCATAAGCAAAAAAGTGGAAGTGAATCAAAAAGAAATAAAACTCCTAAAGGCTTCAGAAACAGACATCAGGGACAAAATGGAATCGATGGAAAACCAAGCTAGAAGAAATAACCTGAGGGTGCTTAATATACCGGAGAGCATGGAAGGGGAGGATATTAGAAAATTCACGATCATGTTGCTTGAAGAGATATTCCCCTGGGCAAAGGCGAGTAACCTAGCGGACGACATCCAAAGAGTACACCGCGACCCATTTGGAAGAGGAAAAATGAGGAAAAACCCAAGAAAGATATTAATTAACTTTAAAACGTATGTCCTTAAGGAAAGAGTCCTCAGTGAAGCTTTAAAGGCAGGTTCCTTCAATAAGGATGGCTGGTCATTCCGAATTAGATCCAACATCGCCAAAGTGACACAAGATAGGCAATGGGAATTAGGCCAGTTAATGCAGCAGCTGAAATCTTTGGGTGCAACAGTCCAGATGCGTTTCCCAGCCTCGCTCCGGATTATGTGGGAGAATAAAATGCCCTCTTAACATAGAAGCACTAGCTAAAGAAACAATCTTTTTTTTTCTTCAAATAAACGAGGGAGGGACTTCCAAGCAAGTAGCCTGGGATGCTTATAAGGCAGTCATCAGGGGGAAAATAAAAAATCTTGCGGCTTATAAACATAAGAGCACCAAGTCCCATATCAATCAAATAGAAAATGAAATAAAGGCGCTGGAACTGGCAGGAAAAAAGACCCGGAATGAATTAGCAAAACTGGAAGAAGAAAACAAAACAAAGAAGGAGGCTCTTTCGGACATTCTGGAAACAATAGTAAGAAACAAATGGGAGGTAAGCAAACTTTGGCATTATGAATATGGTGAAGGATGTGGCAAGATATTAGCGTGGAAATTAAAAACAGATCTAACTCGTAATAGGGTAACAAGCATTCAAACAGGCAATCAACCACCCTACAGCTCGGATGACTCAGTGATTAAAGAAGCTTTTGTAAAGTTCTTTGAAAACCTATATTTCGAAGAGTCCCCGGCTACATTAGAAGAAATATCTAGTTTCCTGGATAAAATAACACTCCCATCTCTGAACCAAGAACAGAAGGAGGAGCTTAATCAAGAAATTACTATGGTAGAAGTGGCAGAAGTAATCAAAGGTCTAAAAAAGAGGAAAGCGGCTGGTCCGGATGCACTCCCCAATGAACTATACGTTAACCTGCGAGATGTCCTGGTCACCCCTATGACAGAGCTCTTGAATGAAATCTTTTTAGCTCAGAGAGATCTTCCGGATTCATGGAATGAGGCAATCATAACCATCCTACTAAAACCAGGGAAAGACCCAACTAAGTGCGAATCCTATAGGCCGATTTCACTTTTAAACACAGATTATAAAATCTATACACAGATATTGGCCAGAAGGCTTAGTAAGGTTGCAGGGTCCCTAGTCCACCCAAATCAGAAAGGTTTTTATCAAAAGGAGACAAATACAAGAATTAACCCATGAATTAATAGGAGCAATAGATATAGCTACTCAGTACAACACACCGCTATCAATCATCACTTTCGATGCAGCCAAAGCATTTGATAGAGTCAGCTGGTCATTCCTGAATGAATCACTGGGGAAATTTAACCTGGGGGAAACCTTTCAAAAGGCTATAAAATTACTTTATAAAAACCCCTCAGCAAAGGTTTTGGTTAACGATAGCCTAACGGACAAAATAACAATCAAGAGAGGCACCAGACAGGGCTCCCCCTTATCTCCCCTACTGTTTAATCTTTATATAGAACCACTGGCTTGTTTATTAAGAAGAAATCAGGAGATTACACCGTTTACACATCAAGGCTGGGAGAAAAAAGTGGCACTGTATGCTGATGACCTGATGTTATTTACTAGCAACTTAGCGACTTCACTTCCAACAATCGAGGAGGTTATGGGCCAGTTCGGAAAAGTCTCAGGATATATGATTAATCAAACAAAATCCAAAATCATGGAATGGAATTATGACTCTAAAAATCTACTGGTGAAAGAAAAAATAAAGTATCTCGGTATAGACTTAGTAAAAGATATTCATAAAATAACCAGTGTGAATTTTCATAGAATTCTGGGGGAAGTAAGGAAGCTTCTCAAAGTCTGGGGTGGTCTTCGCTAACCTTTATGGGAAAATCAAATGTAATCAAGATGTCGATGGTTCCAAAGTTTACATATATATTCAGTGCTATACCACTAGAATACAAAAAGGAATGGTTGAAAAAACTACCAGGAGAACTATGCAGTTTTATTTGGGCCGCGAAGGGGACGAGAATCGCCTGGAAAAAACTGAGAAGGAAAAAAGACCAGGGAGGGATAGCAAGCCCCGATCTGCTGGAATATTGTAAGGCATTTCAATTTAAATATTCGAGAATACTACTGGATAGATATGAGGTTTACCCCGCACATATGCAGGCACTAGTCAATAAAGATGGCAGTCACTTCCTGTATAAATTTGGGCACCCCAAGTTCTTCAAAAAAATAAAACTGAAGACTCTATGGTCAGCCGCAAAATTATGGTACCAGATAAGGAGTATTCTGAAAATCCCCTACTACAGTGACTTTGCTCCAATATGGGATTCGCCTGGTACCCCGGAATGTCTTAAGGACAGATTAGCTATCCCCCTGAGGGAAGGAGGTATAAGCAAATGGGGCGATCTTATAGAGCAAAATTCAATTATCAATTGGGATGCCCTTGTAACCAAGACCAAGGGCTCCATTGCAAAATTTAAATACTACCAACTACAGAACTGGGTCAAGAGCCTTGGGGAAGAAGAAACGGGAACCAGAGAAATCGAGAAACTATTCCAGAGAAACAAGATACCCAAAAAAGAAATCTCTTGCTGGTACTGGGCTCTTATTCAGGCTGGGGAAAAAGATTTCACGATTCCAAACGAGATATGGGGGAAAGAGCTGCCGACGCTGGATGTATCACACAGATGGCAAGTATCTATGGCTACATGTTGGCGCATAGTGAAATCCACTCCCTTGAGAAAAAAACATCTGTTTACCACCCACAGAGCATACTGGTCACTGAGGAAGCTATCCAAGATCAATAAGCAAAAGGTGAGAAGTTGTCCAAAATGTGGGGAAGAAAGAGCGGATGATCTCCATATGTTCCGGCAGTGCCCCTATCTCGAGCAATTCTGGAATGAGGCGGGTAAGCTTCTCTCGAATCTCCTGGGCCAACCAGTTGAGGTAAGCATAGAACTTGTTATTTTTGGGATAGGCCACAGGTTATTCGAAATTAGACAAAGATTGCGAGAATCTTCTCTTTTTATTAATACTGTTGGCCAGAAAAGAAATTTGTATAAAGTGGGTGAAACCTGTTCCTCCAACACATAGAGAATGGCTAGCCTCAATCCCGAGAGTGTACAATGTAGATAAGTGCGGGAGGGAAAGCAAGAGATCCAATTTTTGGGGCATTTGGGAACAACACAATAACTCCACATAGAGACCTCCTTGAGCTTACAATGAATGATCTTACAATGAAAGTCCAGTGATTAAGCAATGGCAATGGCCTTCAAGCAAGGGCTTGAATGAGTAGCCACAATGGCTAGCTCCCCTCCGCAGGCGGCAAAACACGGATGCGGAAACAAGGGGGCCCTCACACTCGGAAAAGTTGGGAACTCCACCTTGTACCCCAGGTCTCCACCATAAAGGAGTGTCTCAGACTAGATCGGATAGGATAGGGGCCCCCGATACTCCCCTCTCCTAATCATTGCACAATGAGGACTAAAAAAAAAAAAGAAAGACATACTGTGGACTTACTAGGAACATACATGGTCTTGGAGCCCGCCATTGCTTACCATTGGTTGGCTTTCCTGTCACTCTGATTGTTATTCTTGTCCCAGCCTGTCAATCTTGTGTTAGTCTTGCCAATGCTTCTTTACCATCTCTTTTGACTGGCTGGCTACTATGCTTTTACCCCTTTCTTTTTAAGCACTACTTTTTCCTTTTTGGTTAAGCACTGCACGGGAATACATGTGTTTTCCAGCTGTGTACATTTTTACTTTTCTCCCTTCACACTCCAAGTTGCTACCTGTCGCCTGTGTACTTCTCCTTGCACAGCTCGATTTTGCACTCACTCTCATGCCCTCCCCCACTGCCTCTCGCCAGTGTGCTTCTCTCCGCCCGCTCCATGTTGCTATTCTCTTGTTGTTTCTTCTTCCCCACCACCACCCTCTGTGTTGTTTCTTTCCAACTGCCTTCCATGTTGCTTCCCTCCACCCTCACCCTCTGTTTTTGTTGCCGTTTCTTCTCCTTCCCAACCTCCCCACAGTGCTACACCCCGTCTGCGCCCTCCATGTTGTTCTCAACAGCACATTTTTGTTTTATTTTCGGCCTACATATTGACGCAGCCAGCCGCATCACAGGCTTTTTTTTTCTTATTTAGCCATGCTGCACTACATTGGGGATGCTGTATAACCGTGGTACTCATAGTACGGCCCGCAGGCCGCCAGCGGCCAGGCAGGCCTTCCTTGACGGCCCGCGGACCTTGAGGGTAATGTACCCATGGCCCCCAAGCTTTTCACGATTGCACCACAAAATTAGGCAAGGGGCGCTCATTGCTATTTGCTTTGCTGGTGCAATTTTGAAAACATTCAGCCTTTGGAAACCCAATATTACGAGTGACAGAAGAGAGTGGAGAGAGAGAAAGTGTAGAGAGAGAGAGAGTAGAGAGAGAGAGAGTCGAGAGAGAGAGTGGAGAGTGAGAGAGTGGAGAGAGAGAGAGTGGAGAAAGAGAGAGATTGGAGAGGAAGACTGACTGACTGAGAGACTGACTGACTGAGACTGAGAGAGATATTGACTGACTGAGAGAGACTGACTGAGAGACTGACTAAGAGAGAGACTGACAGAGAGAGAGACTTGAGAGAGAGAGACTGACTGAGAGACTGACTGACTGAGAGAGACTGACTGAGAGACCGACTGACTGGCTGACTGAGACTGACTGAGAGAGAGAGACTGACTGAGAGAGAGACTGACTGACAGAGAGAGAGAGACTGACTGACTGAGGGAGAGAGAGAGACTGACCGAGAGACACTGACAGATAGACTGACTGACTGAGAGAGACTGACTGACTGAGGGAGAGATGCTGACTGACTAAGAGAGAGACTGACTGAGAGACTGACTGAGAGAGACTGACAGACAGAGAGAGAGACTGACTGACAGAGAAAGAGACTGACAGACTGAGAGAGAGAGAGAGAGAGAGAGAGAGAGACAGACGTCAGTACTTTGTGAAGTCAGTACTTTGTGCCAGAGGGAGGAAACAACAAAAGACTACTGTAGGGGAGAAGCAAGGGAAAGAGCATGAAAAGGGCTAAGCTAAATAAAGAGAGAAATATAGGGGAAAGAGCAGGACATGCACTTCCCTGGAGTGGTAAACACAAATGGTAAAGAAATAAAAGAAAAGTTGTTCGCTGATATCAGCATTTCAAGGAAACAACTCATTCAATCAGGGTAAAGCCAAATTCCTCTAGGAGTGGAAACAGCACAAGAATAGAGAACAAGCATTTGCAATGCAATAGGTCTCGCATTTATGTGAGTTATGCTATTGGCATTGTAAATGGCAATGCCTTTTATTTAGGTTTTAAAACCAAAACATAAATAAAAGGCATTGCCATTTACAATGTCAATAGCTCAAACTCGCGTAAATGCGAGACCTATTGCATTGCGAATGCTTGTGTACGACTGATGACGGGGAGGAGCTGCCTCAGGGGCTGGGCTGACAAGCAGTCTCTTTTGTGACTGCGCTAGTGCAAATATTAGCCAAGGCTTACAGCCTTTCTCTCTCCCCGTCCCAGGGCATGATGTATTAAAACATACAGGTGTATAGATAATTTCTCCTAAAATGCGCGGCTCTTGCCTCTTGAAATACAACCTGTTATGTCAATAAACCGCTCCAATTCGTATATGCTAAAATCTATCTTGCTTACTTTTGTTTCATGCTCGATTTCAATGCATTTTTTTGTTTGTTGTATGTTTGTATAGCGCACACCGCATTGCATCAAGGCGCTTGTGAAAGGCATAATTCGTAATAGAGGAACAACCATCTCAGAGCACATCTTAAATGTTTTTTGCTTCCATAGTTGGGGACAGCACAAAAAATCCTTTTTGTCAAGAGATCTTCTTGTATTGCATGCTGAATTAATTTAAATTTCAAAGGACACATCGCAAGCTTGCTTTCAGCCTACACATAGCACAAGTAACACGCTACTAAGCTGCCGAGCGCGCCAATGTTGAACACCACAAACTATGGTCGCAAACATCTTCGAAGTAGAAATAGAGTAGGAATATACATCTATGAGTGTGTCTTTTATCAATTTGTTTTTGCCATCAGCACTAAGCATGCAGGGATTCGTAGGCCCGTAATTATAATAGAGTAACTGTAAATGCACGTGCCAGCATTTTTAATTCTTTCACTGAAAAGTCAGCACTGACTTTTTACTGACATCCAATTGACACCGGTCCATTGCATGGCTACCAAGTGGCCCGAATTATGTGAAGCACCTGCATTCTGGGATATTTGTATCTATTTTAAAATAAGATCGTTTGAAAAATCCCATCATGCACATTATTGTTGATTTTAAAAAAACAGGACTGGCTGAAGGTGCTTGTTGTTCTTTTACTGATCCCGTAGCCGCACTCGTGCTTTAGCTGTAAACATCGTAAGCTAAAGCGCGGGGGCCGCAATGGCTTAAAAAGTAAAGAAATAGAGAAACATCTTTTTTCTATTTCTGTACTTTTTAAGCCATTGCTGCACCCGCGCTTTAGCTTACGATGTTTACAGCTAACGCTCGAGTGCGGCTACGGGATCAGTAAAAGAACAACAAGCGCGGCGTTGTGTACATAAAACGTAGGCGTGTGGCCCATGAACTGGGCGCCAGGTTAAACCAGTGGTGTGCACGCCCTGAAAATAAATAAAACAATCAATAAAGTTAACATTTGTTAAGAACCAGCCATGGCTCTTCGGCGAGCATCCGGCCATCTCCATGACGGAAGGAAATATACCGGGGAGTGTGAGGAAGAGGTCCTGACTAACCTCACAACAACTTGGCTCTATTCCGGACCCGACGACCGAGACAAAGACAGCAGAACCCGACCCAACATCAAAACACACAACAAACGACGGCGTGTTCAACGGCTGAACAACACAACGGTTGAACAACCTAACAAGACTGCGTCAACAGACGACGGGTGGGCGGGGCCTAAGGGAGACAGGGCGTGCACCTACCCCACTTCCAAAGAAGCCAGACACAAAACCAAAGACTATAGATCTCGCAAGCGAGCAGCTGTGCTGCAACGCAGGCGAGACCTAAAAAAGACATAAAATGAGGATCTGGCGATGGAATGGACAAAAAGCCTTGCAATCATGAGTAGGGGGCTGAACCAAAGCCCACTCTATGTAATATTGTATGCAAAGCTGTGAAAGACTTCTGAAGCTGTCTATAGTGAGCCCACAAAAAGGATCAGAACAGTCAGCTACACTGATAGTGCCTATGGGTAGTAGATCCAAGGTGTGTGATGGCAGTGTGGTGGCTTGGATATGAAGGTGTCCGCCTTGTAGGATGCTATGGCACCGGAACTGCAGCCAACAAGAAAGTCACCTGTCATTTTGTTAATTTCTAAAACCTAAAGCACAAAATACTTCAATGCATGCTAACAATTATTTCTTATGTATTTAAAGCTTTTCTTATATGATAGCATATCACAGATGAAGATGCAGTAAATAACATTAATATTTGACATACAGCATTACTATTGACAAAAGGAAACCCTTACACATATCAGGGAGAAAGGATGAAGTAAACAGTGAAAGAAGGGATGGTCTTCAACACCATGGCAGTTTGTCGTATTTGTATTGCTTCAGCATGGCTGGATCACCATCCCCCGTCCTTCCAGCAGGCAATGGCGTTTCTTAGAGTCTGCACTATAAGAGTGTAAAGGGAGGAAGGCCAGGCAGAAGGGGAAGAAAATCTGGGGGGCCCTCTCAGACTGACCTCAGCGGTCATGGAGTTTGCTCCAGGAATAAAAAGTAAACTCTTGCAGTCCTCTTGACTTTCTTCAGTTTTTGGTCCTTGCCTTTCCACCATTCAGTTAGCAAGACATTGCAGGGTTAAGGGTGGGCCAAAAGTAACCCTGTGCTGGAATTGGGGGCAAAGTGTGTATGAAGCTATGCATGCCTCTTAAGATTGCTATTGTCTGCTAATAAAAATGTATTATCAAAATGTGCTCCTTGTAGTTACATCTGCTTTTGAAATACAGCATTGTCGAATGTGTTGAAACGGGTTTGATTTTTTTTTACTCTACCCCGCCCACGCACTGACCCCGCCCCCCACTGACCCCACCCCTACCGGTGCGGCCCTCAGCCAAAAACCACACTGTAGTTTTGGCCCCAGACAGAAAGTTTGTGAGTACCCATGCTGTATACCTTGACTGAAACTACTGACATAAGCCATTAGGTCTCAAATGCGACACTTCTTGGCTTTGCTTTGTTTATACAGCAGCAATGGCTTTCATTGGACCTAATGAGTAACCTTATGTTTCGCACTGGCAACAATTCTGCACAGAGTTCATTCTTTAGGACTTTTGGTTCTTGCCCCCAGAGTTGAACAATATTTGGAAGTGTATAACAGGCTATTTAAAAAAAAGTTAACAGGGATTTTTAAAAAATATAATAGCACCGAATCACAAAATTTTGAAAAGAGGAAATTAACTATAAATCAACTACAAAACAGGAACCACACAAAGAAAGTACTATGAAAACTGTACTGGGATTACATTGCAATATAAACACGAAAAAAAGCTTACAGATTTTGGTAATCAAAGAGTTCAACATTCAGTGGCGAGTTTTGAACAGTCTGTGAACGCTGGAGAATCAGCAGGGAAACATTCAAGAATATTGCTGTGAGTCTGTCACGTATTTATTTTTTATTTGGCACCAGGATGAACACCTTTCCATTATTCACGTTTTATATTAGAAAAAATAGTGGTACATAGAACAGACATGGCGAGGAGGTTAATATTAAGCCACAGAAATTATTGTTGGTGTGGTTCAAGAACCTTGGGCGGGAGGATCATAGAAGCAGACAGAGAGAACACAAAAATGTATAGATCGGTAAATATCATGCACAATGTTTCCAGATTAAGATGATATCAAGTCCCTGCACTTTATTTGTAAAACCAAGCGCAGAGCCCAACGTTTTTCTCAGGAGCCGGCTGAAGGCATTGCTGTATCCCAGGGCTGCCTGGTCTTGGATCCTCCACATGCAAATTTCTTCCAACATCTTACACTTTCTGTTTCTCTATTTCACTCTTGCAGGTTCTTTTTTTATCTCTTCTTTCCCCATTCGTCAGTTTTTCTATATTCTCTTCTTCCTTTCTCTCTTTTATGCCTTCTTAGGTCTTGACTAAGACAGTGCATACGCTGTTGCTTGAGAGACATTTTGTTAGCTTACAGTGGGCTTAGAGCCCACCTATTGCTTACTATTGGTTTGCTTCATTGTCACACTAATTTGCTTACTTTACATTGGTTAGCGCATGCCTGCTTCAGTTCCTTTTCTTGTGTTTGGCCTTCTGCTGGAGAATGGCAAGTGCTTGTGTACTTCCACTGCTTGTACTTTCGGAGGTAATTTTTTCTTTCTTTTTGTTGAAACACTCCAAAAGAATGCATGTGTTTGAAAGCCTTCTCCCTCAGATGCGTCACTCCACCCTTTCCGTGTCACTCTCACTTACCTGTGTGTCCCCCTCCATATTGTTGCTTGCCCCCACCCGTCCTCTTCCTGTTTTCGTGTTGTTGCTTGGCCTCATGCGCTGTCCGTGTTGTTGCTTTCCCACTCCCACCCTCCTCTCTGCTATCCATGTTGTTGCTCCCCTGCTGTCTGTGTTGTTGCTTACCCCCACCTCCTGTATGTTGATGTTTGCCCCATCTGCTATCTGCATAATTGCTTGCTGCCTTCCACTGTATTGTTGATTGCCCCCTCCCGCCCCCGTGTTGTTGCTTGCCCTCTCAGTGTTTTTGCCCCCCACACTCCTTCCTGCTATCCATATCTTTGCCTACCCCATCTGATGTCCGTGTTGTTGCTTGCTCCCACTCGATATTCCTGTTGTTGCTTGCCCCACCCGCTGTCTGTATTTTTGCTTACCCCCTCCCACCCTTCATTTTGTTGCTCGCCCCTTCCCACTGTCTGTGCTTTTCCTTGCCCCCCCCCCCTATTGGTGCTTGCCCACTCCAGCCCTCCTCCTGCTGTCTGTTTTGTTACTTGCCCCCTCCTGACTTCCTCCAGCTGTCCGTCTGGTTGCTTGACCCCCTCCTCCCACTGTCCACCTTGTTCCTTGCCCCCTACCGCCCTCCTTCCATTTTCCATGTTGCCTAGGCCTACACCCACCATAACAAAAGAAAACGCTGTGACGCAGTCAGCGCTGGCCCAGTCATGACACTTTTTCATAAAAACTTTCATGTAATGCACCAATCGCTCCCTCCCTTCCTCCCATTGGCGTTGCTTTTCCCAATGCCCTTTGTTATTGCTTTCCCCACCCGCTAATGGGAGGGAAAAGCAACCAGGAACAGGTTACATGGTACCTCACATTGGAGTCATCTAGAATCCACCCGAAAGTAAGCCATCAGCCTCGCTCACTTAAAATAACAAAGAGTTGAAAAGAGGCTTGCTGTCCTTAAATCTGTATTTCTCAGACCATTCTACTGTGTTAAAAAAAATTGTAATTCATGCATTTTTCGGTTAGATAGCTTGGTGCTGTAGGAAAACAAGGTTTTTGCAGGTGCCCCCCCTTTTTGCCCCATTAGGACCCCTATGATGATTCATTTTACTCTGAGAGTGCACTGGAGCCTGCAGGCCAGGCCTCAGTGCAGGTGTCTCTCCCTAAAACATATGTATGTGAATCGATAACCCCAATTAGCAAGGACTTTAACCCCATCATAAGTCCCTGGTAAGTGGTACCAGTGGTACCCAGGGCATGGGAGTTAAAGGGGTCACCAGGGTCTGAAGCATTGATTGTGCCACCCTGAGTGACCCAAGTAAACAGATGATAGCAGGCCTGCCATTGCAGACTGCAGGAGCAGTGCAAACTGGTTCAACTCGACTTTGCCCTCACCATGAATGGCAAGGTCACAGCACTATTTTTAATATATATCAGCCACCCCTAAGGGTAGGCTTCCTGAAACCAGGAGGCAGAGTGCATTATATTAAAGGTGTGGACATATAAGTGAAAGCTTATATACCCCTATAGTAGCCTCTTTCCATTAATGGCTACTATAAGTGTTTAGGGGGCCATAGTCTGACATGGGCTAGCACCCGGGCACCCCCGCGGTTGCCAGCTCCATTATAGTCCCACTGAAATTAGTCATGTCTGGTTTCATACAACTTGTCTCATCAAACCTGACATGATGCCCAAGTTGGGTTTAATGTGACATGCACCCAGGTGGCTACTTTAGAGGTTGCCCACCTGGTTGTCCCAGCTTTTCCTGTACCCTGGCTGACAGCCTACAGCTGCTGCCACCAAGACAGGAATCTGACTCCCTGCCAGGAGGTGTGAACAAAGGCCTGGAAGGGAAGGAGGTAACACCCCCCTCCCTGACAGGATGGGTAGTGTAGGGGCACATCAAGGCGGTGAGCTTCAAAGCTTTCACCGCCTCTGATATGCATCCGAGCTGCACCCCAGAGGAGAACACAGCCACCACCCTGCCCACAGGCACATTTGCTTCCATGTAGGTAGTCAGGAGGTGTACAACCCAAGAAGGCTAACCACACCCCTTGGTTGGGCTACGTGGTCTGTACAGCCAAGGAAGGATTCTGCCATTTTTAAAAGTGGCAAAATAGAGAGTTCTGGGTAGAAAAGGTGACGCACACCCCTGTGGTCATCTCAGGGGTGGATTAGCCACTGAGGCTAGTAGCCCACTTGCACCCACACCCCTAACATCCCTAAATCTAGGATTTAAGGGGCACCCCTGGCCCCAGAACCTCAGATCTGCTTCAACTTGAAACAAAGGACAAAGAAGAGACTCGATTCTGCAACTTCGGGTCCTGCACAAAGAAAGGGCACGAAACTCTGCACCTGTGGCAACCACCCTGCAACTGCATGACTGTGATTTGTCCCTGACCAGAGACCCATTTCCCCAGCACGAAGAACTTCTCTGAGAGCCAAAGGCAACTCCAGAACTCCCTTGGACTAGAGGCACTAATACACTAAAGCCCACAGTCACCAAACGATCCTGGAACCGAAGATTCACAGGCCATTAGGCCCTACGAGGGATCGCCCAAAAATAAATGGTCTAGTGTATTGTGGGAAATGTAGTCCTGACCTCCATCAAGTTTCAGGCAACAACCGCTTCCCCCCAGTCTCCAGGACATCGAAATAACTTCACGCTGAGCTTGCTGCTGCCAAGGCTTGTTGGGGGCCAGTCCGGCTACCACTACCTTTGTTCGACGCTGCACCTTGAGGGAACTCCACAGCATCTTCAACCAACCACCTTAGTGGGCCCATTGTCGACTTTCTGCATCCGTCTCCTCACCAGCACCGTCTGAGCGGTAAAACCAGCTCTCCTGCGGATCCCACTTCAGGACCAGGGACAGCCAGCACCACTCTGCACCCGGGCCATACGAGCCAGATAAAATTCGACTTACTGGCGTGGCCTGGTCTTGGGACCCGCATCAACTTACCCCTCAGTGGGTTCCACACAACTCAACCTGCAAGTGACCGATTGTCACTAGTGCTTTTTCTCACTGGCTACAATGTTAATGTTTTGCAGTTTTGAATTGCGCTGATTTATTTTTCCTTTTAAAATCCATAACTCCGGTTATGCTCATCCGATTGTATTTGTTTTGGTGTCTAAATTTGGATACAAAGATCAGCTTTATTTTTATAAATTGGTGTTGGATTTCTTTCAAGTCATGTCAATTACTTATCGTCCATGTTGGTACTCTGAAATGCTGAACACATGTCCCTCTAGTAAAGCCTGACTGCTCTGTGCCACTCTACCAGGACTGAGATAAGGATGTATTAGTGTGAATCCAAAGGAGCTATCTTGAGGTATCGCGAGAGTATTACACAGTAAAGCCTAACCAGCCTCACTGAATAATACTTCACTTTCCTACAGGTGCAACAAGCATCCGCTGCTGGGATCTGTCTGCAACCTCCAGCTTACAGGATAAAATAATGCCAAGGCCAACTCAGCCTTTTATCCTCTCAGTGTGAGAAAAGGAAAGCTGCATCAGTTATTTACAGCTATACTGAATGTCAATTCGGTGGAAGCAAGAGCTACATAGAAAAACATGTTTTGTATTTATAAATGTATTATTTTTATGACTAACATTCTCCAATTTTCCATGTAGTTAAGAATGTTCCACAAGTCTGGTGTCTCTCTCTCAGCTCCTGATAAAATATAACATTTACGTTAAGCAATCCTGTCTGTTCTGGCTTCCAGCAGAAAGGGTTAGAATTAGTCCCTGACTTCTGTCATCTACATCTGATAAGGGCTCACATATGGCACTGCTAATGGCATCATTTTGAAAACGGAAAAAAAAATACTTTATTAAAGGAAGACGAATAAATTAGAGACTATTAACATGAATAATTTACCAGACAGCCCGCTTGAAGTTATAATATTTTACAACCTACGCATTCTAATATAGGTGACAAACACAAAATGCAATGGCCATAATAATTTGGTTTTGATATAGTGCTTCATACTAGTGCTTCTCAGTACTGCAAAGAAGAAGTCGTTGCGTTACCTGATATTATGGTACTCGAATTAGCACCCTCTGAATGATGGTATGCTGAGTCTGCCTTGCCCAGGTTCAAACTCTAAACTATTACCACTGCAAATGTCAGAGGCGAATCTTAACTTACCGAGCCATCATGCATCACATGATGCAATTATGTTGATCCTAGGAACATTGCTTCAGATCCGGAGAAGGGACCTGGACCCCTTAGACCAGCAGGGGTAGTTTGTGCCAGCGTTGGTAGATGACTGATTCAGATTTTAGCAAAAGACACACAAATGATGTACGGAATGTGCAACAAATCAAACATTCACCCCCAGTCAAGAGATATGGGTTAAATTCATTCTTCTTTTGCTCACCATGCTACCCCACTTTAGATCCGGCCATATGCAAATCAGTCTTGACCCTGCTCCCCATGGGAACAGTCCATCCTGATCTGCTAAGACAGGTCCTCCTGGACCAGAAACAAGCATCCTGGGACCGGTTTCGGTGTATCACTCTCATCAGCTAGGCTAACTTGAATCTAGTGGCACAGTGAGCCCAGGACCCACGTCTGGACATACCCTGTTGCAATTAGGGCAGTATGTGGAACAAATTAAACATTCACCCCCAGTCAAGAGATCTGGGTTAAACCCATCGTTCTTTTGCTCACCATGCCACCCCAGTTTAGACACAACCATATGCAAATCAGTCTTGACCCTGCTCCTCATGGAAACAGTCTAGCCAGAACTGCCAAACCAGGACATCCATGGACCAGACCAGAAACAAGCATCCTGGGACTGGTTTCAGAGTATCACTCCTCATCAGCCAGGATAGCTTGAATCTAGTGGCACAGTGAGCACGGCACCCAGGGCATACCCGGCGCACTTATGGCAAGAAAGCAAAAGACACACGAATGATGGACGGAATGTGGAACAAATCAAACATTCACCCCCAGTCAAGAGATCTGGGTTAAATCCATTGTTCTTTTGCTCACAATGCCACCCCAGTTTAGACCCAGCCATAAGCAAATCAGTCTTGCCAAGCCAGGTCCTCCCTGGAGCAGAAACAAGCATCCTGGGACTGGTTTCGAGGTACCATCCCTCATCAGCCAGGCTAGCTTGAATCTAGTGGCACAGTGAGTCCGGGACCCACGTCTGCGCATACCCGGCACCCTGAGGGGGAAAAAGCAAAAGACACACAAATGATGGATGGAATTTGGAACAAATCAAACATTCACCCCAGTCAAGACATCTGGGCTAAGTCCATCATTCTTTTGCTCACCATGCCACCCCAGTTTAGACCCAGCCATATGCAAATCAGTCTTGACCCTGCTCCTCATGGGAACAGTCCAGTCCGAACTGCCAAGCCAGGTCCTCCCTGGACCAAAAACAAGCTGTCAGGAAGTAGGTCGGGTTTCGCGCCTGCCGTATCGCCAGGGTCAGAACTACACATCCCAGGAGGCCGTTGTTAGTAGGAGTGGCCTTTTATACCAGCTGATGCACGCACGCAGGTGTGCGTAATTCTTGTTTCCTGTTGGTGTTCTCTCGGCTGAGAGAGATCCGCGGCTACTGGAAGCCGCCACATGTATACTTCTTGTTCACGCTTTGTGAAGTGCGAGTTCCCTGACTCCCGGAGGATTGGGTTCCTGGAGAAGGAGACCTGGGTGAGTTAGAACCAGGATTTCCGGTTCTTGTACATAATTCTATTGGTGGCAAGCGACTCTGTGGGCGAGCAGCGGCAATCTGTTTCCCACTGTCACGCCGTTGCATTTGTTTTGAAATTGGCATTTTTTGCTTCGCTTGACGGAGGAGAAGTGAAGAGGATGGCCAGAGCGGAATGCGGTGGTAAGCCTTAACCACGCATTACCGTGTCTGTGTATAAAACCCGGGGGAAGTTACCTAGTGGATGGCCAGAGAGGAATGCAGTGGTGAGTTAACCACGCATTACCGATTCTGTGTTGCAAGACTATAATGCATTCTTGGGAAGTCTACGTTTCCTTCGTTTGTGTCTTGGTTCTTTTTGTATCCACAATTCTGTATCCAATCAGCTAATTATTTGGGGAACAGCGGTTTTGCTATGATTGGTCTTCTGTCCTGTTGATGAAACTAAAGAAGATCAACATTACACTTTGTGTTGCTTATGACATTGTTCTGGAGAACGAACTAGTTTAGGAATTGGATATTCTCTTCTGTTGTTCACTGTGGATGAAGACTCAGTACATATACCAACACCTTTTGTTTTCTTTGTTTAATATTGGACGTCTTCTCATTTTCTAATGTGTGATAAGGAACTGGTATGTATGGGGACTGCATGAAACATATTACTTGGGGAGGTGTTGTATTTTGATGCGAATTAATTTGTTGCATTATGCCTTGTAGATATTGGTTTATGACGAGAGAGAGATTCCCTGTTGCATAAGAATGAGAATGATTATCGTCAGCTGAGCAAGGTATAGTTAAGTACCTAGCGAGACCCTATGAGAGTAGTCTTTTTTGTGTGTTCATTCATTTATGTGATTGTTCTTTGTGTTACAGGTTTCCTTTCCCCGCTGTTCCTTTCCTATCCTTCCCTCGCCTGATCGCCCTAACACTCTGTGCTTATATACAGAGTTGGGGATGTCAGGAGGTGGACACCTTATTGCTTCATCTGGATCCTGCGGAGTTTTTTCACCGAAATCCTGACAGAATTATGCACCCACGAAATCATACTCTTCCCGATCCAGGTGTATCAATGAGATGGCGTCCATGGAAGATGTCCTTCAGGCCTTAGTATTGGTTCAACAGGAACTGGCCTCTTCCAAAGTGGAAACCGCAGCATTAAGAGAGAAAGTGGACAAGTTGACTAGAAACCCTTTTGATGTTTCAGCTCCTACTTCGCAAATACAGGTCACGGTCCCACCTCCCATCCCGTTGGCTAGTCCAGAAAGATATGCAGGGGACCCTCAGAAAATACAGGTGTTTCTGACTCAGATAATGCTGCTCTTTTCATGCAAACCTGCATCCTTCCCAAATAATCATTCCAGGGTAGCATTTGCTATTTCGTATTTAGTGGGAGACGCGACAAATTGGGCCGTCCCTTTGGTTAGGAATAATGATCCAGTGCTGTCAGATTGGCCTGCCTTCCGGGCCGAATTCGAGAGAGTATTCGATAGAAGAGCTACCACGTTCAGCGCTGATCGTGAGTTGTTGGATCTGAAACAAGGGAGAAGTGATTTGATAACCTACCTTACGTCCTTTAATCGGTTGGTGGCAGAAGCCGCCTGGCCGGAGGAGAAGAGGATGTCTCTCTTTTATCAGGGGTTGCGGGATGACATGAAGGATGTGTTGGCACAAATCCGCCCACAGCCTGCCAACTGCGCTGACTTGATTAACTTGACATTGAGACTGGATAGCCGAATGTCAGAGAGAGGGGGAGAGAGAAAAAAGGTGGAAAGAGCTTATTATCGGTCCGCTAAAAACCCCGTAGAGCTATGTTAAGCAACGAAACAGGGGCTGAGCCCATGGAAATAGGGGCCATTAGAGCCCCGTTAACTAGAGAAGAAAGAGAGAGTCGGAGAGTGCAGGGCCTGTGTATGTACTGTGGGGAAAAAGGGCACTACGTAAGAGACTGCCCCTCTAAACCCCCTCTAAACCCAAGTCATCAGGTGCTTGGTCCAGGAATAAAAAGGTGGCTGTCTCCGTTACACGTCCAGAGTTGGAGAAGCCAGGGGGCCTGGAGCAGATAGTGACGCAGTCAAAGGTTGGAGAATCCCATTGTTATCAACCACTACATTGAAAGACACAGAATCTCACATCGTGCTCCCTATGAGTCTTGAGTGTAACCACCATTTTCATCAGGTGTTGGTCATGTTGGACTCCGGGGCAACAGGGAATTTCATTGACAGCGGGTTGGTATCAAACCTGGCAATAAGTAGAGTGCCCCGTGAGACGCCTGAAGAGGTATTGGCAGTAGATGGCAAGCCTTTGAAGTCTGGTCTCATTACTGAGCAAACCGAGACCTTACTGTTGTCAGTCGCGGATGTTAACAAGCAACATGTGGAGGAACCGTCATTAAACATCATCGAGGCCCCGCAATACGAGGTGATATTGGGGATGCCTTGGTTATGTCATCATAACCCCACGATAGATTGGAGGAACAAAACAGTTAGGTTTCTCTCAGAGGAGTGCCAGAACCATTTGGCTCAGACCACTCCTTCTCTGGCGGCAGCATTGACGTACCCGTTTTTTGTAGCAGCTGAGAACGAGATGGTATTGCCTGCTGCGTATGAGCAGTTCGCTGATGTCTTTAGTGAAACTCGGGCAGAACAACTTCTCCCACATCGACAATACGATTGCCGGATAGATTTGGTTGAAGGAGCCAATATCCCTGCATGTAGAGTGTATGCATTGTCGGAGCCAGAGACCAAACATTTGAGGGAATACCTTGATCATTACCTGGAGATTGGGTTTGTTAGGCCTTCCCGTTCCCCGGCAGCCTCTCCGCTTTTTTTCATAGCCAAAGCAAATGGTGACCTGAGAGCCTGTATAGACTACCGCATGTTGAACAAAAACACCATACGCAACAGATACCCTTTGCCACTCATCTCGGTATTGTTGGATCAGGTGCGGGAGGCCAAGGTGTACACCAGGTTGGACTTAAGAGGTGCCTACCACCTGGTGCGTATTCGGGAGGGGGATGAGTGGAAGACCGCCTTTAAGACTCGTTATGGTTTATAAGAGTATACTGTAATGCCGTTTGGGCATTGCAATGCCCTGGCGGCATTTCAGTATTTCCTGAACGATGTTCTTAAGGAGTATGTGGACCACTTCGTAGTGGTCTACATTGACGACATCCTGATCTACTCTAATACGAATGAGGTACACAGAGAGCAGGTCATCTTAGTGTTGAGGAAATTACGAGAGCACCACTTGTATTGTAAATTGAGCAAGTGTGAGTTCGGTGTGCATGAAGTGGAATTCTTAGGGGTTATGATTAGTCCAGAAGGGTTACAAATGGCGGAGCGTAAGGTGCAGGCGGTGCAAGAATGGCCAACCCCTAAAAATGTGAGAGACGTCCAATGTTTTTGGGGATTTGCGAACTATTATCGCAGGTTCATTTTGCATTTTTCCCAAGTTGCGGTCTCTATCTCAAGATTGCTCGTAAAGGGCGTTCCTTTTTTGTGGTCCTGTGAGGCTGATGATGCATTCCTTTTCCTAAAGAGAGCATTCACCACAGCACCTGTTCTCACGCATCCCAAACTGGAGCATCCTTTCGTGGTAGAAGCAGACGCCTCTGATGAGGCCGTTGGCGCCATACTCTCACAAAGAGATCAACATACTGGACAGCTTCATCCTGTGGCATATCTGTCCAAGAAATTGAACCCAGCAGAAAAGAACTACACAATAGCCGAAAAAGAATTGCTGGCGATTAAAAAGGCCTTTCAGGAATGGAGACAGTACCTGTGGGGGGCTCGTTTCCCCATTACGGTATACACTGACCATAGAAACCTTCAATATATGAAGTCGGCGCGGCATCTCTCACAAAGGCAGATGAGGTGGATGCTATTTTTCGCAGAATATGATTTTGTAGTTACCTTCCGACCAGGTTCTGAGAACCGCAAGGCAGACTCCTTATCCAGGCAGGAATCGAGTTATTACTGCCAAGAACACGGAGGCAATCATTGATCCTTCAAAGGTGCTATGTGCCATTAGGGTGGAAAACTTTCTTGATGAGGTACGACATCATAAAACAACCTCTGTATGGGAGAAGTGGGCGGAACAAGAAGCCGACCGCACTGTGAAACAAGGGCTGCCTTTCTATAGAGACAAGCTGTATTTGCCTACCCCAGAACTTCAAAAGAAAGCATATGTGTGGTGTCATGAATCTCCTTTGGCAGGACATCCTGGAATACTTAAAACGACTCAGTTGGTACGACGCCATTTTTGGTGGAAAACATTAGGCAAAAATGTCTCATCTTGGGTGTCTCAGTGTGAAGAATGTGTCAGAGCAAAAGGAGAAAACTCCAAGAAGAAAGGGAAGCTTTTGCCCATGCCTACACAACAACAACCGTGGCAGAACATCAGCCTGGATTTTATAACAGGATTGCCTATGGATCAGGGTTGTTCAGCTATTTTGGTGGTTATTGACAGCCTCACTAAAATGGGACACTTTATTCCCTGTAAAAACTTGCCTACTGCGGGACAAACCGCACAGTTGCTAATGAGTAATGTCATAGGACTCCATGGGTTGCCCGAAGTGATTGTGTCTGACAAAGGACCACAATTCATAGCCAGATTCTGGAAAATGTGGTGCAAGGCGTTACAGATCGATTCCACTTTATCATCAAGTTTCCATCCGCAAACGAATGGTCAGACGGAGAGACTAAATCAGACACTTAAGAAGTATCTCCGGTGTTATGCTAAAGAGGCTCAAGATTCATGGGTATCTCTGCTGTGGATGGCCAAACTGGCTTACAATAATGCCTGGCATTGCTCGACCGGGGTATCACCGTTTATGGTTAACTTTGGGTATAATGCCAGAACGCTGCCTGTCAACCTTCCGGAGGATATAGCGAATCAGCCTACGGTTAGAGAACAGGTAAAGAAGTTGCACGCTGTTCACCAGAGAGCAAGAGGGAATTTGATGCACGCTAAACAGGTCTACAAGAAGTGGGAGGATCTCCATAGATCAGAAGGTCCTCAATATCAAGTGGGGGACCGAGTATGGCTGTCAACGAAGAATATCCTGTTCAAGCTACGCAGTGTGTTCCACCCCAGATACATTGGTCCGTATACCATTGTCAAACAGATTAACCCGGTTGCATACAAACTGAAGTTATCTGGCAGTCTCCGAATACACCCAGTGTTCCATTGCCACCTTCTGAAGCAAGCCGCAAAGGCGAGGCGGCGTGTGCCACCACCGGTATCCTGTGGCGGGGGTCTGGAGTATGAGGTCCGGAGCATTCTGGATTCCAAGTTGAGTCAGGGCCGGCTATGGTATCTTGTCTCCTGGAAAGGATATTCTGCGGAGGATGACTCCTGGGAGCCCTGTCAGAATGTGCATGCTCCCGCTGCGGTCCGCTCCTTCCATCGGAGGAACCCCTCTAAGCCTGGTCCTAGGAGGCGCTTGGCCGGGGGACCTACTGTCAGGAAGTAGGTCGGGATTCGCGCCTACTGTATCGCCAGGGTCAGAACTACACATCCCAGGAGGCTGTTGTTAGTAGGAGTGGCCTTTTATACCAGCTGATGCACGCAGGTGTGCGTAATTCTTGTTTCCTGTTGGTGTTCTCTCGGCTGAGAGAGATCCGCGGCTACTGGAAGCCGCCCCATGTATACTTCTTGTTCGTGCTTTGTGAAGCGCGAGTTCCCTGACTCCCGGAGGATTGGGTTCCTGGCGAAGGAGACCTGGGTGAGTTAGAACCAGGATTTCCGGTTCTTGTACAGAATTCTATTGGTGGCAAGCGACTCCTTGGGCGAGCAGCGGCAATCTGTTTCCCGCTGTCACGCCATTGCATTTGTTTTGAAATTGTCATTTTTTGCTTCGCTTGACGGAGGCGAAGTGAAGAGGATGGCCAGAGCGGAAAGCGGTGGTAAGCCTTAACCACGCATTACTGCGTCTGTGTATAAAGCCCGGTGAAAGTTACATAGTGGATGGCCAGAGCGGAATGCGGTGGTGAGTTCAACCACGCATTACCGATTCTGTGTTGCAAGACTATAATGCATTCTTGGGAAGTCTTTGTTTCCTTCGTTTGTGTCTTGGTTCTTTTTGTATCCACAATTCTGTATCCAAGCAGCTAATTATTTCGGGAACAGCGGTTTTGCTATGATTGGTCTTCTGTCCTGTTGATGAAACTAAAGAAGATCAACATTACACTTTGTGTTGCTTATGACATTGCTCTGGAAAACGAACTAGTTTAGGAATTGGATATTCTCTTCTGTTGTTCACTGTGGATGAAGACTCAGTGCATATACCAACACCTTTTGTTTTCTTTGTTTAATATTGGACGTCTTCTCATTTTCTAATGTGTGATAAGGAACCGGTATATATGGGGTCTGCATGAAAACATATTACTTGGGGAGGTGTTGTTTTTTGATGCGAATTAATTTGTTGCATTATGCCTTGTAGATAATGGTTTATGACGAGAGATTCCTTGTTGCAAAAGAATGAAAAAGATTATCGTCAGCTGAGCAAGGTATAGTTAAGTACCTAGCGAGACCCTATGAGAGTAGTTTTTTTCGTGTGTTCATTCATTTATTGTATTGTATTGTATTGTAATTGTATTTGTATAGCGCTTACTACCCCTGACAAGGCGTCGAAGCGCTTTTTCGGCGAGTAGCACGCTACTCCGGGACCCATAGAGGATTAGTGTTGAATTAGTATAGTGAAACATGCAAGTAAATTTTAAGTGGTGGATATGTTAGTCAGTTATTTGGATTCGGAAGGATAGCAGAAGGATTGTTCTTTGTGTTACAGGTTTCCTTTCCCCGCTGTTCCTTTCCTATCCTTCCCTCGCCTGATCGCCCTAACGCTCTGTGCTTATATACAGAGTTGGGGATGTCAGGAGGTGGACCCCTTATTGCTTCATCTGGATCCTGCAGAGTTTTTTCACCGAAATTCTGACACAAGCATCCTGGGACCGGTTTCGGGGTATCACCCCTCAACAGCCAGGCCAGGTTGAATCTAGTGGCACAGTGAGCTTGGGACCCACGTCTGGGCATACCGGGCGCACTAAGAGCGAGAAAGCAAAAGACACACACATGATGGACGGCATGTGGAACAAATCAAACATTGGTCTAGATCTCTGTACTGGGGTGAATGTTTGACTTTGTTTCAGCATTCCGTCCACCAATTGTTCTTCTTGCATTTGTAGTCCTAGGAAGGAAGGGTATGCCCAAATGTGGGTCCCGTGCTCACCATGGCACTATAGTCAAGCTAGCCTCGCTGATGAGGGGTGATACCCTGAAACCGGTCCCAGGATGCTTGTTTCCGGTCCAGGGAGGACCTGGCCTGGCAGTTTGGGCTGAACTGTTCCCATGGGGAGCAGGGTCAAGGCTGATTTGCATATGGCTGGGTCTAACCTGGAATGGCATGGTGTGCAAAAAACAACGGATTTAGGCCCAGATCTCTGTAATGAGGGTGAATGTTTGACATTGCTTCAGCATTCCGTGCATCAATTGTCCTTTTTGCATGATTCAGATATTTAGCATGGAATGGGGGCCCTCAAATTGAACCCCTCTATTCTCCTATTTAAAAGTGCTATTTTGCATGTTGTTGATTTTCATATGAACACAGGCGATCGGTTGATGTTAAGATGCCCCAGGTTTTGCGACCTATATTTATTCCTGAGCCAGAGACAAGTACTATTGTAAAGCTACTAAATAGTCTATTATTCTTTGTACACTGAGGTCTGTAAAGCGAAGTAGCAGGGAACCTTGGCATGTATCTTCCAGTTATTATGCAATACAAAGTTGTTTAGTGACATGACAAGTTTCATTGAAATATGTGGTACACATTAAATATTAATCTCTCCAGTGCCGGTCATTTCCTTTTCCAGGCTTTTTCAAAGAAAGTTGTTTTTTTCTTCACTCTCTCTTTTTCACGGTGCATATACCTATTTTTCACTTATTTCTGTAGATTTCATCAGACGATGCATGGTGTTTTTTCTCCGGGATCGGGTTTTGCGCAATGTGAGGAGGAAGCAAATGTCCCGAAGCGAGCTTGTTAGGAAGGCACATTCCAAGATGGCATCTCCAAGCCTTATTATTTTCAACGTCACATATTGGCAGTCTGTCTTCTCTGAATTTGTGGATTGATATCTAACTACTTGTAGTGTCCTCCCCAGCCCCGCAGCATGTAAATGAATCACGCCACACACGTAGCTCAGTATTACACGTCTTTATTTCTGAGAGTGTAAACGGTAACTGACCCGTACTGCGTCATGAATTTAATAACCACATGCAATCACTTACGTCATTCGACTACGGAGAAGTCTGTGAGGGACCATAGGGGTCCAGCGCTCTGTAATACACACGACACTACATCTCCCCATTTGTTAAATAAAAAATTCAAACCAAAGAAAATATATATACATCATAATTTCTTAATGAGTCATTGAGGCGCTCAAACCACTCTTCCAGATCTCGTGGTGTGAGGCTGAGGATCCACAGGAGAAACAACCACCGCAGGCACTGATGATCCAGACACTGATGTAGTCCTAGGGCTCTCCTGACCCTCTGATGACAAAGTCTCACTCTGGATGTCTGGAGCTGACAGACTCGAAGGCAGGTGCTTTAAATGTAAAGAATCCCTCGTAATGGACTTTCCAGGACGGTGAGCAGACACCCTGTGTCCCCTACTAGTCACAACTTGCAATGGATGGGCATTGAATGGAGCGTCAGATTTGCATTTTCATGTCTGCCTAACAAGGACACGATCCCCTGGTTGAAATGTAATGTCTCGAGCACATCGACGCTTGTCAGCATAAGTCTTCATTCTGGACTTGTGAGATGAAGCAATGAGTCAAACTTTCTTGCCATTAATTGTTCTTTCATTGGTCCACTGGGGCAGCTTTGTACCCATGGCTCTCCCGAACAGCAGCGTTGCCAGGCTTTCGCTGGTTGTAGAATAAGGAGTAGATCTGTAGGCACGAAGGGTACAATGACAAACTGACTTGAGCTTAAGTCCTTCTAGCTGGACAGCCTTCTTAAGAGTGTTCAAAAAATGTTCAACAATGCCATTAGCCTGTGCTTTTCTGATGCTTGATCTTTTAACAATTAAGAAAGTCTTTGAATTCCCAAACCATTGAATGGAAGGCCATTGTCAGATTTTAGTATGGACGGAACGCCCTAGGTTGCAAATATGCCTTCTAGTCTTTCAACTACTCGATCATGAGTGACTGACGAAAGGTATACCACCAGAGGAAACTGAGAGTACTCATCTAAGATTACCATGAGATAATAGTCACTTTCAAGGGGTCCAAAGAAGTCAACTGCAATTTTCTCCCAGACGTGGACTGGAAGATCGGACATGTTCAAAGGATGATGTGTTGTTTTGGGAGATAAACAGGTACACAAATGACAAGCCTGGAGCTCTCTCTCAACCCGTTCATCAAGATGAGAGAACCAAACACGATCTCATAGGGCTTGCTTTGTGGCGACAATTCCATGATGTCCCTCAAGTGCCACTTCAATGAGCTGCTGTCGTAGACTTTCAGGAATGACAATTCATGACCCTGGCAAAAAAAAAACCTTCTTGTGTTACATCACACACATTCTTGAATTTCGGATATTCAATGTTGTTATCAAGAGGTCGAGCATTTGTTATCCAGGACTGAGGCATAATAATGCATTTGAGAATGAGCATATTCCTATCTGCATTGGTAGTAGCACTTATTTGCTTCATGGACACAGCTGCAGGAGTGCTGGATCTCACAATGAAGTTGATGTAGGCATCAGCCGCTTTCCAAGGGGTACCTTGACACTGTATGGGCACTCGAGAAAAGTAGTCAGCAAGGTTTTGATCTTTTCCCGGCCGGTGCACAATTGTAGTCATACTCTTTCAGCCGTAGCCCCCACCTCTCAATCAATGTGAGGGGGCATCTTGGCCTCCGGATTTCCAAAAATAGTGAGCAGAGCTTGGTGATCAGCAACAAGCATAAAATGCTTCCCATACAGAAACACATGAAAATATTTGCGAGCCCAGACAACAGCTAGGCTTTCTTTCTCAGGTTGCGAGTAAGCCTGTTCAGGTCGTGACAAACTTCGGCTAGCAGAAGCTACAATACGGCTTCATGAATTTGCATGTCCACTATGTTAGGCAAGAATTGCACCCAAACCCACTAAGTTGGCATTCACTACAATCTCTGTATGCAATTTCGGATCAAAGTAAGCGATTTCAGTCGCATTTTCAATTGCATTCTTAATCGTCTTGAAACTTTGTTCACACTCCCGTGACCACTAAAGTGAAACATTCTTTTCCGTTAACTCTCTCAATGGGGCACTCACAGTGGCAAAGTTATGGATAA
The DNA here is from genome assembly GCA_963921515.1 of Calotriton arnoldi. Taxonomy (NCBI): domain Eukaryota; kingdom Metazoa; phylum Chordata; class Amphibia; order Caudata; family Salamandridae; genus Calotriton; species Calotriton arnoldi. Next base: position 3,510,572 of record CAWUFW010000688.1, on the reverse strand, counting down.
ACCTGGAACAGTAGCTGGCTACACTAAGAAAAGAGCATAGCATGGTTACATCTTGTGGAGGGGAAGTAGACTACAAAGCCTGAATCTTTGCTGGATCTGGAGTCATTCTCCCTTCCGAGAAAATGTGCCCAAATAACTTTAGTTTTGTTTTGTGAAACTTGCACTTTTCAGCATTCAACGCTAGACCTGCATCAGCAAGTAGACAGCACACTTGTGTAAGGGCTCTATCATGTTCCTTTTGTGTGGCCCCAAATACCAGTATATGGTCACAGTAATTGAACGCATGCATAACAGGCTGTATAATGCGACGAATTGCATTGTAGAAGAGTTCGGGGGTTGCCGACACTCCGAAGCTCAACCTTTTGTATCTGAACAAACCAACATGAGTTGAAAAGGTAATAATGTACCTTCAATTTTCTTCCAATTCGAGCTGATGAGATCCTTTGTTCAGATCAAGGCGTGAAAATACCTTAGCGCCATTCAGCTGGGCAATCATATCGGCAATGTGCGAACATGGATATCGTTCTCTTTCAATTGCCTTGCTTGCTTGACGCATGTCAACACAAATTCGCACAGACCCTCTACTGTCCTTTTTAGGTACCACCACTATCGATGACACCCATGGCATTGGACCAGTAGAGCGCTCAATTACATCATGTTTTAGCAAAGTCTAAATTTCTTTTTCGACAGCCTCTTGTAGATGAAAGGCAATTTGACTATGTCATTGAGCAACAGGACGAATATCCTCATTCGTATGGAACTGCACTTTTATTGTCTTAAGTTTTTCCAAGCCATGAAACAAGGACGGAAACTGATTCACCATATCGTGATGAGCATTGATGTTGTAGTTCACAGAAATTAGTCCCATGTAAGCAGCAGTGCTGAAACTGAGTAGACTGGCACATGAAAAAGGGCCCTGAAGGGCATGAATTGGGGCTTGAACCTTTGTTTTTTCTTATGTTTCATAGTCACCATGAAGGAACCTTAATTCTGCAAGGGTGTTGAGACTGCACACATGTATATCTTGGTTTTAGATGGTGTGAGACGATGCACCGGAGACAGTTCAAGGTACTTTTCAGCTGCATGATGTTTGTCGACGCACCACTGTCTATAATGAACGTAACATAGCACTCATTGACCTTCAGTTTGATTCTGGGACAGTGTCCAAAAGAATTTCGCAATTTCACTTGGCGATCCTTTTTCAACTTGTATTCTTCCTTGCAGGAAGCCAAACCTACATGAGCACATCTTTCAGTAGTCAGCATTGACATCGCACACCCATCTTCTTCACTGTCGCTCGACAGTGACGTCAAAGAACCTCTTGATGATGAATTAGATGACAATCTGTCTTTTTCAGTTTCTACTTGTCTCAACTGATGTTGCTGTTTACTTCGGTGGGTGTGACTGGAATGCTTCTTGAACTTTCTGGTAGCCATTTTGTCTTCACAATGTGATGCAATGGCAGCCATTTTGTCTTTACTACGTGATGCACTCACTTTACTCTTGCTTTGCAAACCGTTACAAAATAGTTTTCTTTCCCGCAACCTTTACAGATCTGTCCAATGGTGGGACATTTACCTTCAGGTGGAATGGAAAATCTACATCAAAAACAGAACTTCTTTCTCTTCGGAGACATCACTTTGTGGCCATCTACCTTGTGTTTTTTGTGCTTTTCATACTCAGCGCCGAATCACTCTGGGCTCCTCCAGCCTCCATGTCAGCGGCTTCTTTGTTGGCACGTTCTTCAGCTCTGGCCGCCATGAGCACACGCTCCAGCCTGAGCGTCGCTCTCAGCATTCGTCATCCAAAGGAATCGGACAGGCAACAATCTATGACTCTGAGACGAATGGCTTCTTCGTCATTGAATTTGTTGAACTTACAGTATTTAATGAGCGTTTCAAGTCTTTCAACAAATGTGTCCATCGTTTCACCATCTCTCTGTCTCTCCTGCCTGAATATGTACCTTTCATAGTCAACATTCAGCTTCGGATTGAACTTGACATTCAATGCCACTATAACATCCAGGTAAGACATTCTGGGGCATATTCACAAGGAGCCATCGCCAAATTAACGGCACTTTATCACAGCCAAAGTCGTGATAAATTTACCCCCTCCCCCCATTCACAAGCCGGTGTTAACAGCCCACAGCACCAGTTTACCCGCTATAGCAGCCTCAAAAAACATTGCCACAGAGGACCCTCGCAAATATCGCTAATGAGATGCAGAGTAGGCGTTCCTGTGACTAAAGCCGAGAAACAGCACACCTCAACATTCACAACGACCAGCCACATCCGCGATAAAAACACAAAACAGGTGATAAGGCGCGTTAGCACCAGGAAATCTACACCTGCTCTGACCTGGTGTAAACTCGGAGAGCAGCCAGCACCACAAAAGGGAGCACAGCCCAGGGGCAACAGATGCCATGGAGCAACACATCATGCGGCCCGGACACCCAAGAGGGCCACAACACCCACCGCCACCACCCCAGGACCACCCCTCCCTGGCACCCCCCCGACCAAAGACATGCCACATCAGCCACACCTAAACATGTACAAAATATTCCGCTTGATGCCGCACAATCACAACTGGTGACATGGATGTGTCGTCACAGAAATGACCAGCACACATTCACTTTCGAAGCAACAAATGAAACTTTATTAAAATGAACAACGAAATGAAATGAAGACACATGGCCGCTCCCCTCCGGACAATACGTAGGTCACAGCCTGTAAGACAAAAAACATGATGAGAAGGTGTGTCCTGCGCACATCAGAGGACAGAGAGAGAGCGAAGGAGAGAGAGAGGAAGAGAGGGAGAGAGAGAGAGAGAGAAGAGGAGAGAGAGAGGAAGAGAGGGAGAGAGAGAGAGAGAGAGAAGAGGAGAGAGAGGAAGAGAGGGAGAGAGAGAGAGAAGAGGAGAGAGAGAGGAAGAGAGAGAGAGAGTGCCGCCCCTGCGCACCCAGGCCACACTGCTCACCTGCTGCCACCGGTGTGTCCCCAACCACGTGCCGGTATGCATAGCAGGACACCAGGTCACACATCTGAGTCAGAGCCGTCAGCTGAAACAGAGCCCAGACACATGACTGGCACAGTACACACACTTGCACAAGACAACATCGCCTGCCCACCCATGCACATCCAGGCAGAGGCACCCCAACCCCTCCCGCCGCCCATCGGAGCATGCCCGCCCATGCACACCCAGGCCTCAATGCTCACCTTCCGCCACCGGCGCGTAGACAGGAGGTCCCATCACGTGCCGCTGCAAGCCACAAGCCCGGGGCCCGCGGACATGGCACCCTCCACATCATGCAGCCCCGCTCCGCAGGCCACCAGGTCTCACGTTTGGTGCTGGGTCTTGATTACTCCATGGCAGAGGACATACCAGTGCACCCGGCACCATCGCAGGCTGCACACCCGCTCAGCCCAATGGGTGCCACCAACTCTGGGATCCCGGAAGCGACGCCACGGGGCGGTAGGCCCGCGCTGTCTGCTGGCTCTGGCCTACACTGCGGTCCAGCAGGGCACACAAAACCTGAGCCGTCCGGACCGCCGGGACGGGGCCTCATCGCAGGCTGCACACCCGCTCAGCAGCTCAACGTCCCACTGACTCAGTGCACCCAAAGTCACAGTCCCGTGGCGGGGTGCCTGTGCCGTCCACAAGGCCTCTGGTGCCACTAACCCTGTGCAACCCCAGTCTGCGCCACGTGGCGGTAGGCCCGTGCCGTACTCAAGGCCTCGGATGCCACTAACCCTGTGCGCAACAACTCACGGGCCCTATATGAGTGCGAACCGTGGGGCGTCCGTCATCCAGTCACCACCGGAAGAGGGGAATGTGACGTCGTCGGACCCTTATGTTGGCGGAGTCACATGGCCTGTGACGCCTGTGCCGGATGGGTGCGGTGTGTGTGAAAACCTGCCCTCAGGGAGTGGCTGTGACATGCTGACGACTAGACCAGTGACCTGCACACCACCAGCGAGTACGGCTGCGACGGGTAGCAATGAGGGCCCCCCCTCGGGGCGTAACCGGAGTGGACTGGCCTGCCGTACGCCGGACCAGCGCAGGGCTTGCAACAATGACTCGTGGGCTCAGGGCGTGGTCCAGTCCATGTCCGGACAAGGAAGTGACTGATGCGTGTGTCCCTGCTGCAGTGTTCACGGAACCCGCTACACAAGATGCAATGTCGCACCCCCTTACTGGCATCCCACAGGATGAACATCATTGACGCAAGGGAAGGCACTGTCCCCACATTCATCCACACATCCACTCAGGAATGACGTAAGACATTACACAGCAGTGCGTCACTGGATGTTTATTTGCACATCCAGTGCAGTCATGCAGCTGGAGCGGTACAGGGCAATGCCGAGCACACCACACAATATGGGCCCGTGGAGGGCCAGCCAGTGTCCATCCCGGGATGACCTGTACTGCGGAAGAGGAAGGGTACAGTCCGCAGTCTGTCCGCCGTGTCATTGGTCGTCAAACAGGATGTGGCAGTCCATGTTGCTGTCCAAGGTGAGTGCCTCGGAGTGTATCGGGGGTCAGTGGTAGGTCTTGAGGCCATGTGCGGCACCAAGCAGAAACAGGCAAGGTGGCGGTAATGGATGCTAGTGCCTGGCCCTCCTGACCACAGTCCCATCCACGTCCTCGTCCCCGGGTGTGTGCCCTGCCCCACCTGTGGGTGTTGCAGTGCCGGCTGCGGCACTGTGTGCCACTGACTCATCAGGGGCCGGAGGAGGATTGTCGGCCGCACTGTGTGGCAGTGACACATCAGGTGCCGGAGTGGATACGCCTGCCGCACTGTGAGGCACTGACACACCAGGGGGCGGAGATGTGGATGGTGTGGGGGCAGCAGCATTCATCATCGCCACACCTTGTGGCAGCAATGCCATGACGAGGACATGCAGGGCATGGTAGATCCCAGCTACATTTCGCTGATGTGCAGCAGCGGCTGCCATCCTTTCCGCCTCCATCAGCTCCATGTCCTCCATGAGCCTCCGCATGTGTGCCAGCTCAAGGCTGGCATCGCTGGGGCCACTGTGAGCGGACAGGTATTCTTCCCTCCGCGTCATGACTCCAGAGATGTCAGTCAGGGCTCGCTGGAGACCATGGGGCGGACATAGACACCCAAGGATGGCGTCCAGTTTGTTAGCCATGAGCTCGAACCCCACCCACACCTGCCCGGCCGTCTCCCTCTGGCCCTCCAGCACACGGCGTTGGAAGGCCATTTGTTGTTCCTGGGGGTCTTGGGAGGGTGCCGGGGCTGTGGGTGCCTCCTGCTGGGTGGTTTGGCAGGTGGGTGGGGTCTCATGGATGTAGCTGGGCTGCCCTGATCCTGGAGGTGAGTTGCGGAGGTGGTCAATGAGGTCTTGGATGGTTTGGATGTCGATGCTGGTGTTGTCCTCCTCCTCGTCATCAGTGAAGAGAGGCTGTGACTGCTCTGCAGGAGGTGTTGAAGATGCCCCTGCGATGTGAAGGGGAGATGGTGTATTACAATGTGTCCACATGTATGTAGCCGCATGGTACAGGTTGACATTCAGACAGCATGGCATTGTACATTGTGACAGTCTGTGGGTCTGGGCGAGGACCCAGAGTGATTGTGGGTGTGCACTGTGTCCTGCTTGCTTGTGCATGTGTGCCATTGTGGCCATCTCCCCCGTCCCCCAGTACCTGGTGGTCACTCACCCTGTTGCGGTTGTGTTGTGTCCTGTCGAGCAGTGTCCGG